>RJWM01045327.1:0-12853 GCA_004363535.1 Dasyprocta punctata | reverse complement strand
TAGATAGAAACCGACCTGGATTGCTCCGGTCTGAACTCAGATCACGTAGGACTTTAATCGTTGAACAAACGAACCATTAGTAGCGGCTGCACCACTGGGATGTCCTGATCCAACATCGAGGTCGTAAACCCTATTGTTGATATGAACTCTAGAATAGGATTGCGCTGTTATCCCTAGGGTAACTTGGTTCATTGATCAAAAAAGTTTGGGTCAATTGATGATGGTAAACTTTGACTTGTTGTGTCTAGGTTAATATCATTCGGAGGATTTGTTATTCTCCGAGGTCACCCCAACCGAAATTATTAATTTAGATTCAGTGTTTTGTATTCTTGTTGATTTTAGTATAATAAAGAATAAATTAATAAATTAAAGCTCCATAGGGTCTTCTCGTCTTATTGTAATATTCCCGCCTCTTCACGGGAAGGTCAATTTCACTGACTAGAGATAAGAGACAGTTAAACCCTCGTTTAGCCATTCATACAAGTCCTTATTTAAAGAACAAGTGATTATGCTACCTTTGCACGGCCAGGATACCGCGGCCGTTGAACTTCTTGTCACCGGGCAGGCAGTGCCTCTAATACTTGTGATGCTAGAGGTGATGTTTTTGGTAAACAGGCGGGGTTTATGTTTGCCGAGTTCCTTTTATTTCTTTTAGTCTTTCCTTTGGAAGCACTCCTGTGTTGGGTTAACAATGTTATTAATAAGGAAATTTATGTGAGGCCTTGTTTTATAAAATTGTTAATTATCAAGTGTATGTTTGATATAGGCTTGTGCAAGGAGAAAAAGTTCTAGTTACTTATATTAGCATTATTGCTTCTATGAGGTCATAGATTTGTCCAATTGTAGGGTCGGGGATGGTAGTTGTTCTGTTGGTATTAGGTTTGGGTTTTTCTGTTGAGCTTGAACGCTTTCTTAATTGATGGCTGCTTTTAGGCCAACTATGAAGGTTTTGTTACTTACCCACCATTTAAGGTTGTTTTCTTGTTTTTAAAGAGCTGTCCCCCTTTAAATTATATTTTAAGTCTTCATTTGAGTTGTTATATTTTAGGAAAACTTAAAGTAGAACTAAAATTCTTGTTTGGACAACCAGCTATCACCAGACTTGGTTGGCGTTTCACCTCTACTTCTAAATCTTCTCATTATTTTGCTACATAGATGAGTTTGCTCTGTTAGCTGTTTGGAAGTAGCTCGTTTGGTTTCGGGGTGATTGACTAAAATTCTTTTTGTCAAGTTTTTTCTTGCTAATTCATTATACAAAAGGTAGTAGGTGTAAACTATGCTGTTTTTTGCTATTTACATTTTTCTTTCATCTTTCCCTTACGGTACTGTTTCTATAGCTTCTTGGTAAATTTCTATCTCCTATACTTTTTGGTATAAATGTTTTGTTTTATTAATTTAGGATACTTGTATTTGTTTATCAATTTTTGAGCTAGAGTGGGCTCAAAGTGTCCAGTAGTGTGGAGTCTTCTGGGTGTAAGCCAGATGCTTTGGTTTAAGCTACACTTTGGTTTCCAAGTACACTTTCCAGTATACTTACCTTGTTACGACTTATCTCCTCTTGTGTTGTTATTCTGGGTGAATTTTTGGGCACTTGAGGAGGGTGATGGGCTGTGTGTACGTGCTTCATGGCCTAGTTCAATTAAGCTCTCTATTCTTAATTTACTACTAAATCCTCCTTGCATCCCTAGGTTTCATGGGGATTTGCCTAAAATGTCCTTTGATAAGAAAATGTAGCCCATTTCTTCCCACCTCATGGGCTACACCTTGACCTAACGTTTTTATGGTTGATAGTTAAGCTTACTGTTGTTCCATAATAGGGTTTGCTGAAGATGGCGGCATATAAACTGGATTAGCAAGAGGTGGTGAGGTATATCGGGGTTTATCGATTATAGAACAGGCTCCTCTAGGTGGATGTAAAGCATCGCCAAGTCCTTTGAGTTTTAAGCTATGGCTAGTAGTTCTCGGGCAAGAATTTTTGTTATAAAATTTTTATGCTTATGGCTAGGCATAGTGGGGTATCTAATCCCAGTTTGAGTTCTAGCTTTCGTGTATTCAGATATAGTAAGATTACTTTCGTTTTAGTATATGTTTTATCTGGTGTTTTCTACAACTTAGATAAATTTTAGTCTTATTTTATGTTTTTCTAAAACACTCTACGCCGGGCTTTATTAGTTTGGGTTAATTGTATGACCGCGGTGGCTGGCACGAAATTTACCAACCCTATTTATTGGTGCATAACTTAATCAAACTTTCGTTCATTGCTTAATTTTTATTACTGCTGTTTCCCGTAGGGGTGTGGCAAAGCAAGGTGTTGTGAGCTACTAGTTAGTGTGCTTGATACCCGCTCCTTTTTTTTTTTTTTTTTTTTTTGCGGCACCAGGGATTGAACTCACAACCTCGCGCCTGCCAGGGCAGGCGCTTAAGGCACTGAGCCAAACTCCTGGCCCGGATTTCTTTTGAGGCAGGGTCGCACTATGTAGCTCAGGCTGGCCTTGTGCTCGGGTTGTAGCCCAAGCCGGCCTCGAACCCACAACGCTCCGCCTACCTCAGCCTCCCGAGTGCTGGGATTAAAGGCGTGCGCCACCACGCCCGGCTGATACCCGCTCCTTTTATCCTCGGTGGTTCAAAGGGCATTTTCACCGGGGTGAGGAGTCTTGCATGTATAATTTTGCAGTTAACTAATAAAAAGGCCAGGACCAAACCTGTTGTCTATGAAGTTATGTAACTTATCTAAGCATCTTCAGTGCTTTGCTTTAATATTTAAGCTACACAGACTAGATAAAATTCATAGGTTGGGTAGGACCTTTTCTCTTACACCCTATGAAGTGGTTGAAAAAACAAAAAGACAAAATTTGCATGGTTGGGTCCGGCGAAATTTTCGCGGGGGCTAATTATTGCTTGTCCTCCGAGCATTAAAAGAATTCACACCGATTTAATGGTCGATGGGGAGGGAGAACAAAGCACCGTAAGTCCAGCTTGACTTAATGGTGGGGATACCAGGCCTTTACGGCTATGGTGAGTCCTGGCATACCGGAAAAAAATAGATACCAAATGTCTGAGATTGCAGTTATGTTGATCATGGGCTGATTAGGAACTGGTCCATCGAGATGTCTAGAGTAGACACAGGCTAAAAAAAAAATAGATTGGCAAGTACAAGGTTATGGGTTCGATCCCCAGTGCCAGTCTTAGTTTCTTGAGGCAGAGTCACACCATATAGCTCAGGCCGGCCTTGCACTTGTGTTGTAGCCCAATCCCGCCTCAAACTCACAACATTCCTCCTACTTCAGCCTCCTGAGTGCTGAGATTAAAGGGGTGCGCCACCATGACCCACTATCAATACCTACTTTGATAACCTTTACTCTAATAAGATGGAAAACACAGAAGAAATGGACAGATTCCTAGATACATATGAATAACCACAACTGAATCAGGAAGATACAAAAATTCTAAATAAACCAGTATCAGTCAATGAGCAATCTTTTTTTTTTTTTTTTTTTTTGTACCAGAATTGAACTCAGGACCGTGTGCTTGCCAGGCAGGCATTCTGCCACTGAGCTATATCCCCAGCCCATAATATCAGTCAATGAAATTGAAAGTAATTAAAAACCTGCCAACAAAAAAAAAGCCCAGGCCCTAATGGATTCACTGCAGAATTCTACAAGAAATTTAGAGAAGATGTAATTCTGCTACTTCTCAAACTCTTTAGTGAAACTGAGGTGAAGTGATAGTTCCAAATTCATTCCTGGAAGCAAGTATTACCCTGATACCAAAACTAGAGAAAGATCCAACTGAAAAAGAAAATTACAGGCCAGTATCTCTAATGAACATAGATGCAAAAATCCTCAGTAAAATACTAGCAAACAGAATGCAGCAGATTATCAAAAATATAATTTTTTTTGGTCTCTTTTGAGACAGGGTCACATTATGCAGTTCAGGTTGGCCTTGAACCCGCTATGTAGTCCAAACTTGCAAAGATCCTCCTGCCTCATATGAAGAATATTGTATTTATTGAAGATACAATTCTTTCTCCACTTAATTGCTTTTGCATCTTTGCCAGAAATCAATTGTCTGTTATGTGGGTATTTATTTTGGGACTTCATATTGGTACCTTGTTGTTTTGTTTATCTTGATATCAATGCTGTTTTGTCAAGATCGGTGTAACTTTGTGATGAATCATGGGATTGGGGAGGGTTGGAGCTCTATTTGTTCCTTTATCAAAGTTATTTAGACTATTCCGAGTCTTTTCTAATTTTACAGAAATGTAAGAATCAAAATGTTCATTTTTATGAAAAATGATGTTGGCATTTTGATAAGGGATGGTGTTTTCTGATCTTTATTATTTTCTATTTGTTCTTGGTTTAATTCTGTCTTTTATTTCTAATTGCTTAAGGAAAGGTATGAGGCTATTTCATAACTTCCTTCTTTTCTAATAAATGTACTTGGTGTTAAAAAAAAAAAAAAGAATGTGATATACCACGACCAAGTAGGATTCATCCCACAGGTATGCAGGCATGGGTCAACATATGCAAATCAATAAACGTACTACACCATATTAACAGAGCCAAGGACAACAACCACACGATTGTCTCCATACATGCAAAAAGAGTTTTTGACAAAGTTTAATACTCATTCATGATAAAAATCTCATAGAAGTGACTGCGTGACCAGAGTGGACTCCAGGGAGAGAAAGAGATGATGCCTCTAGAGAACCCACCACATTGGGTCAGAGAGGCTCCAACCAGAAGAACACTAACGTGCCTTCCTGGTGACTACATGACTGGCGCAGACTCCAGGGAGAGAAAGATGTGCCTCTTGTATGCTTACCGGCCCGCAGGCTAAGAATCAAGGACATATCTCCCCGCCACCGGCCCCGTAAGCAAGCAACCTGTTGGTCTGGAGGACCAGATAATTTGATAGCAACTAAGGTACATAAAGCAACTAAATGCTTGTATTGTTTGGTTGATTTTGCAAGCCTGGTACCAGCAGTCTGAGCATCTCTTGGGAAGATGACAGTATGCAATGTAGCAAATATGGGGGATTTTTGTCTGTCTTGTCTTTGAGGCCCAATATTGTTCTCATTATTTTGCTTTTGCTTAATTTTTTTCTTTTTTTTTCTTTTCTTTTCTTTTCTTTTTTTTTTTTTTTGCATCATTTCATACCCTGTTGTTATTGGTTTTATTGTGTTTTGTTTTTGATTTGATTTTACTATACCTGATGAATAGTCAACTATTCTAAAAATAACAAGATACACTATAGTAGCTATTGTTTTCACAGTATCTTTCTTTGAAGTTCTGTACCAGTTCTACTGCTTTGTTTTGATTGACTTTGTTATGTTTTGTTGGATTTTACTATCTTTAAAAAAAATCCTACAGAAAATTGGAATAGATGGTCTTTATCTCAACCTGATAAAAACTATCTATGACAAACCAACAGCCAACATCATACTAAATGGACAAAAACTGCAAGCTTTCACTCTAAAATCAGGAACAGACAAGGATGTCCACTATCACCACTCCTACTCAATATAGGTATGGAAACATTAGTCAGAACAATTAGACAAGAGAAGGAAATAAAAGGAATAAAGATAGAAAAGGAAAAAGTTAAATTATCATTGTTTGCAGATGACATGATACTCTATATAGAAGACTCCAAAAACTCCACCAAAAGACTTCTAGATTGAATAACCAAGTTCAGTCCTCAGCTAGATACAAAGTCAACACACAAAAATCAGTAACATTCCTGTACACAAACAACAAACTCACTGAGAGAAAAATTAGAGAAACTATGTCTTTCATAATAGCACCAAAAAATGAAATACTTAGGAATCAATCTAACAAAGGAAGTAAATGATCTTTACATTGAAAACTACAGTACTTTAAAAAAGGAGATTGAAGAGAATATCAGAAAATTAAAAGATAACCCTTGCTCTTTGGCAGGAAGAACCAACACAGTAAAAACGGCTATACTCTCAAAATTGTTATACAAATTTAATGCAATCCCAGTCAAAACACCATTAGCATACCTCACAGAACCAGAGAAAACACTTCTAAAATTCATTTTGAACCAAAAGAGACCTAGAATAGGAAAAGCAATTCTAGGCAAGAAAAGCAAGGTAGGGGCATCACAATCTCTTTGTATTATAAAGCTACTCTGATAAAACAGCATGGTACTGGGAAAAAAAAAAGGACCTGTGAGTCAGTGGAACAGATATTTTTTTTGTGGCACTGGGGATCAAACTCACAACCTCACACCTGCCAGACAGGTGCTTAAGCCACTGAGTTAAACTCCCCACCCTAGCTTTTTGAGACAGGGTCGCACTATGTACCTCAGACAGGCTTTGCACTCACATTGTAACCCAAGCTGGCCTTGAACTCACAATGCTCCTCCTACCTCAGCCTCTGGAGTGCTGAGATTAAAGGTGTGCGCCACCATGCCCCACTGTCAGTGGAAAAGATTAGAAGATGCAAAAGAACTCCAAACATACTCAGTTACCTTATCTTTGACAAAGGTGCCAAACACATTTACTGGAAGAAAGATAACCACTTTATCTTTTTTTTTTTTTTTTTTTTTTTGCGGCACCAGGGATTGAACTCACAGCCTCACACCAGCCAGACAGGTGCTTAAGCCACTGAGCCAAACTCCCAGCCCTAGTTTTTTGAGGCAGGGTCGCACTATGTAGCTCAGGCTGGCCTTGCACTTGTGTTGTAGCCCAAGCCGGCCTTGAACTCACAACACTCCATCTACCTCAGCCTCCCGAGTGCTGGGATTAAAGGTGTGCGCCACCACGCCTGGCTAAAATAACCACTTTAATAAGAGGTGCTGGAAGAACTGGCTTTCCACATGCCAAAGACTAAAACCACATCCTTGTCTATCACCATGCACTAAACTAAAATAAAAATGAATCAAATACCTAAATATTAAAACAAAAACACTAAACCTGCTGGAAGAGAGACTAGGTAGAGCTCTGGAAGACATGGGTGTAGGCAAAGACTTCATGAACAGAACCTCAGTGGCATGGGACGTACTACAAAGAATAAACAACTTGGATCTCATCTTATTAAAAAGCTTTTGCACAGCAAAAGAAATCACCAGAAGAGTGAAAAGACAACCCACAGAGTGGCAAAAAATCTTTGCTAGTTGTTCTTCAGACAAAGGACTAATATGTAGAACATATAAAGAACTCAAAAAAGTCAGATCCCCCAAATTTAGACCCAATCCATAGCCAGACGTCTGAAATGAATAGACACTTCTCAGAAGAAGTACAAATGGCAACCAAATATATGAAAAAAATGTTCAACATCACAGATCATTTGAGAGATGCAAATTAAAACAATGCTGAGATTCCATCTCACTGCATAAAGAATGGCTGTCATTAAGAAATCAAGCAATAACAAATGCTGGAGGGGCTGTGGGGAAAAAGGAACCCTTCTCTACTGCTGATGGGGGTGTGGGCTGGTGCAGCCACTGTGGACATCAGTGTGGTGATTCCTCGGAAAACTAGGACTAGAGGTTCCATTTGACCCAGCTATTCCACTTCTGGGTATCTTTCTGGAAGAATTTAAAACATCAAACCACAGTGTTTCTAGCAGCATAGCCTGTAATAGCTAAATCTTGGAAACAACATCTAACTGCTCAAAACTGAGGAATGGATAAAAAAGAATTTTTTTATACAATAGAGTAGTACTCTGCCATAAAGAAGGCTACTCGTGAGACATTTATAGCTCAATGGATAGACCTTGAGACCATACTCTTAAGTGGAATAAATTGGACACACATGTGTAAATATTGCATTGTTTGTCAGGTGTGAGAAACCGAAAGTGTAAATAAGAACCAAACTATATAATAGGTGTTGTGAAATAGGAAGAAATTTTTTTTTTAAAGGAAAAGGGAGTGAGGGGGGAGGGGAAAAAGGATAAAATGGAAACAAAGCTTTTGGGTCATCAGAGGCACCTGGAAAATGCAGGCCGGAAATGGTGCTTCATAAAGTTACGGCACTTCATGCGCTCTCTCTCTCATTCACACCGCTTCCTTCCCAGCTGCTCCTGTGTGGCACCCACTGACTGCCTTCCTGGTATTGTCTCCGTCTCTGCTCCCTCTGCCTCCCTACTCCAGGTGTCACACACAGCATCCTGCTGGAGACAGAGAAGCAGGAGATGCAGAGGGCAGCGCCACCACTGTGACAATCCTGTTCTTCTGAGAGTTGCCATTGTGTTTCTCGGGTTGAGTGGGCGTCAGGGAAAAAACTTTCTCTCTCACCTCCTTTTGGCTACTGTCTGTGGAAATTTCTTGGACTTTTTTGATGACTATTGATGCTGTGGTGTCGCAGCCCCATTCCCATGTCTCCTATGTCTGGAGGAAGAACATTCCAGTCAGTGTAAACGCTACCTCCTTCTGCCTCGGGTGGGTGACTCACTGCTGCTAGAAATCTATGCACAGCTTTTTTGCAACACTTTCCCCTTGTATCTTGTGTTGAGGATATTTTAGGCCCATGCCTTCCTTCTCACACTATAAGCCCCTTCAAGGCAGCACCTGCATTTAGCTCAGATGAATGCCCCTTATGGCCCTGCATAGTTCCTGGCAGATGGTAAGTGCAGAAAGCACAGAGGGATGGAAGGATCATGTGCTGTGGTTGAGTGGATAGACAGAGGATGAGAGGAAAAGCCCATGGGCACCTCTAGCCTGCAAGCCCCATCTAGCCACTTAGGCCGAGGATCTTCCTTCTGGTGGCTTTTCTCCCTCCCTCTGCTATCTCCCTTTTCACTGGCTCGGTCCTCTGTAGACCCTGGTCATCTTCTTCTCATTCTGAAGGCTGTGACTGGCTTTTGTGGAAAGAAAATTCAACATATCAAAGGCAAATGACAATACTGATGGCAGCTCTGACCATAGTATTTTCCAAATCAACAGTTACTTTGGGGTAATGATGACAAGAATTACTCGGGAAACTTTTGCCATGTGAACTGCCAAGGTCTGGCCAGGGTCCTGGAGTAGAAGAGGTAACAGAGGAGATCCAATGCTATTCACAGAACCTCTCTTCCCACTCACAGCTAGACATGTCCAGAGGGATGGTTAGAGAGTCAGGGAACCTTGCGCTGAGCAGAGTCTTGGCCTTGTGGCCCCTGTGTCCAGCTAGGAAGGCTCTGCAGATCCACGGAACAGGATAGAGAAGCTCTGAGGAGCCAGGATTGGTAAAGCAGCTACAGCAGCCAACATTGGTGATAAGCATATTATATAATAAGTACTTTTTACATGTAGAGCTCATTTCATCCCACTTTCTGTTCAGTAGAAACTGTTAGTTATCCCCATTTTATAGATGAGCAAACCGAGGACCAAAGAGACACTCAGTGCTGATTGGGACTCATGGCCTCGAAGGCTCACTTCTAACCAATAGTACGCAGGCTAATAATCTGACAAAAGGTCAACTGCCATCTCTTCCATCAGAGGTAATCCAGGTGGCTTGACAGGACTCATGACTCTCTGTCCTTTACCTCCTTCCTGCTGTGACTAATGAACCTGGGGTCCTCCTCTAAAGTGCCCCCTCATTAAGCATTTATCATGGCTGCGGGGCTACCTGTTTTGGCATTTCCTTTCCTCAGAAACCCTGAAAACTTTGGGTAAAACAGCATCTTCCCTGGCAGTGCTATTTCACCTGCTCCCACTGCCCCTGATGGCTAGCAGCCATTGTAAGGTGTCACAGTACCCCTGGAGAGGGGACCTTGTCTAACCTGGAAGTACTTAGGCCCTATGTGGCAGGTCCTGTGCAGGAAGAGCTGGCACTGGCCCCTGGCTTTTCGGTTGTCCACTACTGTCTTATGGGAGTCCTTTTCAGACATGCAGAGCCCCGATCTTCTCTCAGCTGGGCACAAAAGAGCATGTCTGGATCAGGGGGATGGAGCAACGGTGAGAGGGATGCAGTGTGACCAAGTTAGTGGCAGAGTCCCAACACGGAGGATGTGGCAGAGAGAGGGGCAATCTGCAGTACTCAGGGGCACTCACTAGCAGTGATCTAGAAAATTGTGGGATAGTGGGTGTGCTGGGGACTCTGAGCTCCTCTGATGTTGTTTTAAACCAGTCTTCGGTTGCAGGAACAGAACACCATTTGTGTAAGCCGAGGGAAATGGATTCAGAGAAGAGGAGTGCCTATCCAGGGGGTACTTTGGGGCCTCAGGAAGAGAAGGAATCCAGGCTGGAAACTGTCAGAAGGTTCACATGGCAAGTTTCTGCTTCTGGGCCCTAAATTCTGCAGGAAAAGTCCTAAACAACTTTAGGGTAAAGCTAGGCTCAGGCCTAGTCCAAGGCCTTAGGATTGACTGGTTCCTCTTGGACCCTTGTTACCCGTGGTCCAATAAGCTGTGCGCATGGGAGAAGATAAGCACTGCCAATATGGCTGCCTCAGGCGACCTCTGTAGACCAGAGGACAGCAGAGGTCTTGGTGGTCACCGAGGGTGTTCAGGAGGGAGGGCTGAGGTCTGGCCAGGACCTGGAGGGAGCAGAGGAGGGAGCAGAAATGCAGGTGGTCCCAAAACAAACGCCAGCGCCTGAGACTGCACGCTCTCTCCCAGTCCAACTGTTCCCTTTCCTGTAGCTCCTGCAGCTCCTGCAGTTCCTGCCTCTTCTGCTCCATTCACTCCTGTTCTGGACACTTCCGTGCCCCCGCTCTTGCCGCTCTCTCCCGTGGTCTTGCTCCAGGAGCTACCGCTCTGGATCTCTTTGCAGCCTCTCCCTCTCCAGTTCCTTTCGCGGTCACTCTTCTTGCAGTTGCTTTCTCGGGATGGGCCATTTTCAACTGGAACAGGTAGTTGTGAGTTCTGTCTGGGCAATGTTGGCCCTGCTTCTGTAAATTTAGCACTTCTAAGGCTTGCAGCGTGACACTTGCAGCGACGTCAGCGTCCTCCTTGCTGCCAACCTGGAGGCCAAGTCCCCGTTTGGCATCTCGCCCCGGTGGAGGGTCTGTTGACTGCACGTTAACCCGTCAGGAATGGCACAATTCATCGGGACCTGGCGGTCCTGGCTCTTGCTGCCCACAGTTCCGCACGTGTTGTTGCCCGAGTGGGGATGGAAGTGGATTCTGCTGAACCCTGGGGGGCCACCGGCCGTCACCCGCTTCTCGTGGCCATCGTCCTAAACCATCCCAGCAGTTCTTGCTTGACAGATGCTCTGGTCACCGCAGGCGGCTCAAGCGGCTCGCGTGGGCGCGGCGGCTGCTACACCTGATCCACACGGAGCCGCAGGCAGTGGTCCCGGGCAGCCTGGCACCCCAGGACCTGCCACCTCCGCGACCTCCGTCTGCCCTGTATCAAAATAGGAAAGGGGGTGGAAGGGAGGGAGGAGGGCGTCCTGCGTGGATCCCCGCCCCGCCCAACGGCCCCGCCTCCTGCGCGAGACCCTTTTAAAGAGCGCGGGCTTTTCTGGCGCAGGCGCAGATTGCTGGGTTCGAACTACGCAGGTACAGTAGCAGCTGGATGTGAAGTGGGGGTTTGGAAGGTTCCGCCCTGAGTGACAGAATCTTGTTGATAATGTCAGACCCGTTCTCTGGACACCGGCCCAGGCTTCGCAAGTGAGCCGTGGCCTGGGTGGAGCGAGGGCTGGAAAACGTTCCCTTCTCCTGGACAGGGACAGGGAGTCCGGAACCCTCCCTCAGCGCCTGCCCTTTCCTAGAGGACTGCCCCTAGCGGGGACCCAGGCATCGGTTCCTGAGAGAAATCGCTTACAGCCAGCTCCTGCTGCTGGGCTGTACTTCTGTATCCACCGCTGCCTTTTTCCTAACAGAGACGCTTCCTCACGAAATATCAGGTTTTTGAGTCACGCCCTTCTTTCGGAAAGGCTCAAGGAAATATGTAGGGACACGCAGGTCCATTTCCCGCCGTGAGATTTCCTGCAGTTTTTTGACGCGGGGCTTCCCCTCAGGCTTCTCTGTTTACAGTATTCCGTGCTTTCAGCAAATTTTATTCAACCAGGGATCCTAAAGAATCCAAAAGATACGCGATGGGAGGCTGTTCCAGAAATCTCTATTGAAGGTGGGTTCAAAGATCACTTCCTACCTCCACTGGCATGAGGGCTGAATTCAGTAACAAGCTGGCATTTGGGGCCTATAGAATGCAGAATGTATGGCCACGCTGATCCTCTACTTCGGCCTGAGCAACATAGCACGACCTTGTCCCCCGAAACCAAAATCTAAAACACATATTAAGAAGGACCTTTACAAGCCGGGCGTGGTGGCGCACGCCATTAATCCCAGCGCTCGGGAGGTTGAGGTAGGAGGATCACTGTGAGTTCGAGGCCGGCTTGGGCTACAACGCGAGGGCAAGGCCGGCCTGAGCTACATAGTGCGACCCTGCCTCAAAAAACTGGGGCCGGGAGTTTGGCTCAGTGGCTTAAGCGCCAGCCTGGCAGGCATGAGGTTGTGAGTTCAATCCCTGTGCTGCCAAAAAAAAAAAAGAAAAAAGAAAAGAAAAGAAGGACCTTTAATTCAAAATCCTAAGATCTCCCAGAGCTCTCTGTCTTTGAAGGAAGGGAAAATGAAGATATTGCAGCACCACTCAAGAAACAAAGCCTGAAATTGTTCTGTGTTTTAGAGGTGGTGCTGCAGTCCTGTGAGTGCAGGAATCCCAGAGCTGACACTGCAGAAGAGCCTTGGGAAGAGCTGGAGGAAGGTCTGTTATTGATAGGTGGCAGGGAGAAGACCTTTATTTCTTTTCGTCTTTCTAAAACTCACTTTTCATCTCCCTTTGAGGCCCTGCCCTTGCTAAGCTTCTGAAGCCATAGACAGAATTTTTGTGCCTTATAATACAGATTTTCACTTTCTGCAGTATCTTGCAGAAACTTTTTTTTTTTTTTTTTTTTTTTTTTTTTTTTT
>RJWM01045326.1:0-12980 GCA_004363535.1 Dasyprocta punctata | reverse complement strand
TTTTTTTTTTTTTTTTTTTTTTTTTTTTTGCGGCACCGGGGATTGAACTCACAGCCTTGCGCCTGCCAGGGCAAGCGCTTAAGCCACTGAGCCAAACTCCCGGCCCTGGTTTTTTGAGGCAGGGTCGCACTATGTAGCTCAGGTCGGCCTTGCGCCGCGTTGTAGCCCAAGCCGGCCTCGAACTCACAACGCTCCGCCTGCCTCAGCCTCCCCGAGTGCTGGGATTAAAGGCGTGCGCCACCACGCCCGGCTACACCTGCTGTTTTTTAAAGTTTCTTTAATTCAAAATACTCACTATGCCACACACTATATCTGGGGTGGCATATTTTTGATTTGTTTAGTACAAAATTGCAGAAGTATTCATAGAAGTCAGATTCCTTGTGTCCTCCTCCACAGAGGTGAAAAGCAAAACCCTGAGCAACGGGGGAAACCTAGGAAGAGGAAGTGAATAGAACTGAGCAGAGCCACAGAGTACATAAGTGAAACTTGCAAACTCAGGAGCTGGTGTAAGGTCTGTCTGTTTCTTACAAATTATGTAACCTCAGAGGCCTCTGCTTTCTAGGTTTCTGATCCCTCCTTTGATAAAAAGTATAGTTAGAGTGCATTGAGTCTCTGCTTTAGCTTTGAGAAACTCTAGACCTAGTTTTGTGCAATCTAATCCAAGAACTGATTTGGAGAGTGTACTAGGCTGAGTTAGGAACTGTTTACCTAGGTCCAGAGAAGGTGTTGAAAGCAACTTCTTCCCCTAAATAAATGGCCTTTCACCCACTTACAAACTGACAGGGAAGAGGATGAAACCCAGGCAAGCTTTCCGCCTGGCTCCCCACCTCCTGAGACCCAGAGAGGGCAAAAGAGGAGGATCTGAAGGAGGAGGGTTTACGTGGTCCAGAGTCCTACAACTCTTGGCAGGATTTGAGGCTTGCTCAGGGCAGGAAAGGAGATGGGGCACTGTTCTGTTTACCAAGGATGCAAAGGGAAACTGATTCCCTCCTTGTCTGAGAAGAGGAGGAACAGAACTTTTCCTTTGGCAGATCTCAGTTACCTGCTCTGGTCACTGGAGTGTCACTTTAGGCAGTAGTTCTCAAACTTTAACATGCATCAGACTGACTCAGAGAGGTGTTCAAAGTCTGATTCCTGACCCACAGCTCCACAGTTCCCAATTCAGTTGTTTTGCATAAGGACCTGAGAATTTGCTCTTTCTTATACACTTTGAGAATCACTGCTTTAGGTCGTCTTAGCAAGGGTCACTATGTCCTCCTTCTTGAAAAGCAGTTTCAGTGCCTTTGGGTTGCTGATAGTCTGTGAAATCTTATGAATCCTTTTGCATTGCTTATGAATGTTTGTCTCCTTTTTAAATTTCATCAGGATTAATATACAATATTATCATTAACAAAAAATAAAATTGTCATTCTGTTAAGCCACAAATAGAGAAATAATTCACACAAGAACATTGACTGTATTAGTATGTTTTTTTTTTTTTTTTTTTTTGGTACCAGGGATTGAACTCACAACCTCATGCCTGGCAGGCAGGCGCTTACGCCACTGAGCTAAATTCCTGACCCCTCTATTAGTATCTTAATCTTGGACTTCCCACCCTCCAGAGCTGCGAACAGTAAATCTCTGTTGTTTGTATAGTACATTAACCAGCCTAAACAATTTTCTTATAGCAGTCCCAAAAGACTAAAATGGGGCTTTGCCAACCTCTCCATCTCCAACCCTCTTGCCCTCAACTATTCATTTTGGACCCAGTCTTAAGTCTGATGCACTATTTTCTCCTAGAACACTGGAGTATGAAGTCATGAAGTATCTCATCTTCTTAGGAATGTGCATTAGCTTTCGGGCTGCAATAATTAATTACCAAAAATGGGTGGCTTTGTATTACAGAAACTGACTCTTGAGGCTAAAACTCCCAAATCAAGGTGTCACAAGGACCATACCTTCTCTGAGTCTGTAGGGGAGGACACCTCATTGCCTCCTGTAGCTTCAGGCAGGCGCTTAAACCACTGAGCCACACTCTCAGCCCTGCCTCCTGTAGCTTCAAGTAGCCCCAGGTGTTCCTTACCTTGTGATAGTGTCATTTCAATCTTGTCTCCATCTTTACATGTCACTCCTCCCTCTGTGTCTGTGTCTATGTCCAAATTTCCCTCTTTTTATAAGGCCACCAGTCCTACTAGATTAAGAGCCCATGCTATTCCAATATAATTTAATTTTAGCTTAACTGTTTCTGCAGTGGTCCTCTTTCTAAATAAAATCACATCTTGAGGTCCTGGAAGAAGAGTGTTTAGGGCTTTGACATATAATTTTGGGGGGCACAATTCAACTCCAACAGTATACAATTGTATTTCTTTCGATTACAGATCATGTGCCATCTATTGCCACGATTTTTCTACCCACTACCGCTAAGGAAGCACAGTGGACTGGTCCCATTGGGATGTCTCTTCTATATCTGATGGCCTCTGAAATTTCATGGGATTCTAGAAGTGGTGGATCGGTGTAGCTCGACTCATATCATCATGCAATCACAGTACCTGCTTATGAAATTTCAATATGAAAAATAATTACTAGGAATGCAAAACATTTATATTCCCTTGATCAGCATGGGAAGGCAAATTACCAGTCAGCCACTTAGAGAGAATAGAAAATATTGGAGCTGAGGGTATAGGAGCCAGCTTGGACATTCTGTGAATTCAGCATAGGATTCTACTAGGAAGGCAGTCTGAAAGGCCTCTGTCTTTGGTCAGTGCCCTATCTCTGACAAATGGTTTCCATTCTTAGCTGACCAAACCCTCCACCATCCTGATTCGCTAGATATATATTAATATCTTCAGTCTGGTTGATGTCCAGTCTTACTGCCTGGGGAGCCATTTGAAAGCTTTAAGTTACTCCTGAATCTCTGCTCCAATCCATTAGGAATACATGTAGAGCTTAACTCTCAGAGGGCAACTTCGTTTCTAAGACTTGATGGCCAAGAGTGACAGGTACACTGAAAAACTGAAAAGTTTCCCTATTCCAAAGGGCAGAGAGTGTCCTAAGGTGGAATAGAGAAAGGGGAGGTAGGATGTCCCAGCAAAAGGGCCCACCTTGTTGGAATGGGACACTGCAAACTCTCAGGAGCACAGGGGTAATCAAAACAGAACAGTGAATGCCAAATTCAACTTCCTCATTTTCCCTAGAGCCAATTTTTCTTTTAAGTACATGTTTGTAGTCCATGCAGTTTCAGTCATCTTGGGGTGGGTATGTGTAATAATGCAGCCTGTTTTTTTTTTTTTTAGGTCCCTTCTCCCTCCCTCCCACCTTCTTTCCTCCTCCTCTAACTGCTCTTTCTCTTAAGATTATCCTCCTTTCTCTTCACAAAGAGCAGCTAGTGAAAACTGAGATGACAGTGGTATTTTTTCCCCCTCCTTAAAGCTGTACTCAATCTGAGGCAGAACATTAATGGCAAAAGGCTCAATATCTCATTACCAATCCCCATGGGCATAGAGTTCACGGAAAAGATAAATATTTGAATAGATGATGCTAATAGGTATTATAATTTATAATCAGCATTCCACATGCATTTTCATTGACTTTTAATTTTAAGCTACCTATACTTCCAAGTAAAATGTGCAATAATTATATACAAATACATATTCTGAATTCTGAATGCACATTTTGAGGATCATTAAGGCCACATAAGCCTTAGAAAAAGAGCAGCTTCCTTTTTGATTTACCCAGGGAGAAGTAACACAGAGTCAAGGTTTTCTTTTTCTGTTTTCCTTCAGTTCATTGAGTAAAAATAGATTGAGGCTTACACCAGTTTTCTCATAATCTTGCTTGAAGGTGAAGTTGAAGTTAACTTTTTTTTTATTTTAGTGAAGAAAAAAACAGAAAAAAAGACATATAAAACAAAAACAACAAGTAAAAGAGACAAACGACTAGAGTAAATACACTTCAGTAACATTGCAGGTTTACAAAATCGGATGATAGAAACTTGACAATGCTTGCAATATTGAGTATCGTTATCTTTAAAATGGTTACTTACGCTAACAGATATAGACATGTAAAATTAATCTAATCATATGAGTATTAATTGTTCTTTCTCAATAACGAATAGATTCAATAGTGTGTTCATTGAAGTTAATAGCTATTAAAACCACTTTCGATTGCCACGCTTGTGAAACTCCCCACTATATCCCCTTCATTGTATGAAATTCTGTCTTTGGGGGAACTTTAACCTCTTTTTGGCTTCTAATTAGCTTTCCTTCAATGACAAAAGTTCAGAGGAAAATGAAAATAGTTGGAAAGGTTTCCCAGGGCAGAGGTTACAGAAGTAATGGGACACTTTTCATCTCTTTCTCTGAGGTGATTCTAGGGATTATGCTGCTGTCTTTATTTTTTTTTTTTTTTTTTTTTTTTTTTTGCGGCACTGGGGATCAAACTCACAACCTCACACCTGCCACGGCAGGCGCTTAAGCCGCTGAGCCAAACTCCCAGCCCTAGTTTTTTGAGGCAGGGTCGCACTATGTAGCTCAGGCCGGCCTTGCGCTTGCGTTGTAGCCCAAGCCGGCCTCGAACTCACAACGCTTCTCCTACCTCAGCCTCCCGAGTGCTGGGATTAAAGGCGTGCACCACCACGCCCGGCAAAGAAAAATATCTTTTTTTTTTTTTTTTTTTTTTTTTTTTTGCGGCACCGGGGATTGAACTCACAACCTCGCGCCTGCTAGGGCAGGCGCTTAAGGCACTGAGCCAAACTCCTGGCCAATGCTGCTGTCTTTAAAGTGTCCTTTGGATCCAAGCTTCCCAAAGAAGATATTGATGTACACAAGCAGACACAGTTCCCAAGATTGTTGGTTGATTTATGCTGACCCACGCTCCTCCACTCTCATAGATTTGTCTTCAGTGGCAGCTCTTACAATATGAGTCATTCTCACGTGAACTCTTCATAGAAAGCCTGTTATAGATCCTTGCAAAGCCCCGCAGCCAGTGCATTCTGTAGTCAAGTACTTTTCTGCTAGGTGGAGAAGTATTTTTCAAGTGGGGAAGGAATCCTCTGTCCATTTGGACATGGGATAAGAACAACTGGCTGAAGACTCATTGTCTCAAAAGACTCTCTTCCAAAAGCAACCGTTCGCCTTCATTTTCTCACTACTGAAAGACCCAGTCAAGTGATCTGTTTTCAATTAAAGAGCATCCGATTCTCAAAGAAAAATTTATCCTTGAATTCATTTGACAAATATTTACATAGTATCTGTTGTATTTCAGGAAAAAGAACTAGGTTTAAAATTTAACTTCAACCCTCATAGAGCTGACATGCTACGGAAAAAGATGGATAAAAAGCAAGCAAAGGCAAATAAATCCAATCGATTGCAGTAGTGAATTTTTTTAAAGGTGGGAGTCTTGCTATGTGCCCAGACAGGTCTCCAACTCCTGGGCTCTGCCTACTTTTGCTCCTGCCTCAGCCTCCTGAGTAGCTGGAACTACAGGTGCATGCCAGTATGACTGGCAAGGAAATTTCACGACAGGTGGTCAGGGAAGGCCCCATGAGAATGTGACATTGAGCAGAACTATGAAAAAAAAAAAGTCATCAGAAGTGAAACAAAAATCTTTCATGCAGAAAGACTATCAAGAGCAAATATCACACAGCCAGAAAAAGCAAAGTGAACTTCAGAACATGAAAGGAGCCAGCATGTATGAATGGAGATGAGATGAGAAACGAGAAGGAGACAGGAAGGAACCTTCCTGGAGGGGGCCCTGGTCAAGGTTTTCTAAGGGCCATGAGGAATCATTGAGAGATTTCAGCCATGTGAGTTCAGGTCTCTGACAAAAGGTGACCTGTCCAATAATTTGGTAAACATTGACCAAAACCTTTTTTCTTAAAACTATTTATGAAGTTTACAGCAGCCGATAGTGGGTTTTATCATCTTAGTTTCTCAGCTTCTCGAACTGGATATGACAGTTTAAACAACTTTTGAAGATTCCTGTGAGGATTTTGCTGATGGGTTCTGATTTCACTTTCACGGCATCATTTGAAGGAAGGGTTGAATAATAGACGGCTACGGATTACAGAGCGACTTAGTCTGTCATTTAATATAGCCAAAGTCAAAATCAACTGAAGCCAATACCTTAGCAGTTTCTTGAGGAATATTTATGTTTATGCTGATTCATTTTCTAAGTTTTAAAATTTGCTTTAAAATGTAATCTTCGAATTTTCTACTACTTTAGCACTTTTAAAGGTATTTTCTGTATTTTTTTCAAGCAACAAACCAAAAGATGTACTGTTGCTACTCATATATCTGGTTAATTAGGTGATGTGATCATTTTTGCCACTTTTCTGGTTTAGACTTTTTAGGATTTTAACCCTTTTTATTTTTTTCCTTACCAATTTTGCTTGTGGCCAAGGAAATTCAAGTCTGACATAGTAATTATGCAGCCTGTTATACTAATCCTTTCAGTTATTCTGTCCACTAAGTTGAAAAATTGCTCTTTTCCCCACTCTTTCTGCAAATGGGTAGTAAATGTATACAGATATTGTTTCCTGGTTAGAAGTAAACATTTTAGCATTTAATAGAGGGCAGGTTGTATAAGCTACTTCTCACTTATTTGAAATACACTTTAGTGCTAATTTACTATGTGAAAAGAAATATTATTAAAGTAATTTTTTAAAGTTTTTGATAAATCAGTAAATCTGATGAATTTGTAGAATTCTTTATTTGGCAAATTGTCATTGGGTGAATTAAATTTCTGTCAATTGGAATTTGATGGGCTGATTGTCAAATAAGTGAGCCAGAAATTATTCCATTTCCATTAATGAAGAAAGAGCTCTGGCATAAACAGAAAATATTGAATTCAAGACTCTGCCTTTTGAGAAAAACACAACCTGCTTACAGACTTAAATTGGTATTTTTTGAAGTTTCCAATCTTCAGAGTTGCAGAAAATATTTAAGTCTGCTCACAGCCAGGCATCTCTTCATAGATGCAGCTTTATCAAATTTATAAAATGTCATATTTTCTATTGTATTTTCAGGGCAGATTTTTTAAAGAAATGCTCAGCCATCATAAATAATCTTTTTATAGGATGAAAACTCAATTACTAAGATGAGTAGTCAGCTTCAATATATCAGAGACATGTATTTATTAGTGCTTCTCATTATGTGTCTTCCTGGATTTTTTTCTTCAACAAAGTTCCTGGTATACTGCCGGATGACTACCCAAATGCTATTGCAATTGTGGGATTTTATGTTTTTAAAGTGATTTAAAAATCAATTCCCTTTGCCATTTACTCTAAGAGATACTTTCTTCATATTGCTTTGAAATGTGATCAAATGGAAGAAACTCTGTTTGGCCGTCTTCATCCTCCAAGTCAGAGGTTATACCTTCCATTTATCCAAGTTCCATTTCATGAGAATAGCAAATATTTTTGGTATGCTTCTGCTTTTTTTTTTCTCCTTCTCTGAAGCAAATGCTAAAAGTTTCTTCTGAACTTGCCAACATTATGCTTTATATCTTGACCAAATGTTTTTATCCTTTTTGTCCTTATCTGTATTTTACTTTTCTCCACAAATATAAATTTATATGAGTATATTGTAAGAAAAGCTGAAGTATTATCCAGTCTTCAAGGAAAGTAAATATATTTGAAATTTCAGCATCTTTCCTGACCCAATACAAAGGAGAATGACAAATTGTTTGAATTAAATTTTTATATTTAGAAGACAAATATTTCCTTTAGATAGGTGACTTCAATTTTTCTTCATTATTGTTGCAGTATTTTGGGAGCAATACAGTTTTTTTTTTTTTAAAAGAAGTAAATGAGTTCACTGATGGAGTGGGCTCAATAATACACTCCCACCCTAATAAAAATGTCTACACCCCAATCCCTGGAATTTGTGAATTTGCCATTTTATGTGGCAAAAGAACTTTAATAGATGTGACTAAATTAAAGAAATTGAGATGGGGAGATTATCTTAGATAAACTGGATGGGTCCAATGTAGTCACAAGGGACCTTATAAGGAAAATAAAAGGGTAAAAGCAAGAGGTGATATGAAAGCAGAGGTTGAATGGTGTCACTGCTAGAAGTGGGTCATGAGCCAAGGAATGTGGGCAGTTTCTAGCAGCTAACCCTAACCCTACCTCAGCCTCCCGAGTGCTGGGATTAAAGGCGTGCGCCACCACGCCCAGCTCCGGCTGTAATTTCTATATAGCAACAATAGGAAACTAATTTACTTCAGAGTCTTCTTTAATGAGTAAAGCTTCTTTGAAGAAAAAGCTCTCTACAATTTTAAAGGACATTTTAAAAAGATCCTCCATAGTCACTCCTGGTAAGTTTTCTTCCCTCTTAGAATTTTGGCTCCAGAGAGAAATAATATGAATGTGGGGTAACAGAGAAAATTTAGGCAGATTCTGAGAAGTTTCCGAAGCCTGAACCACTATTCCAGGAATCAAGCCGTTTCAGTAAAAGGTCTAAGGCCTCAAATTGTCATTAGGCTGTTTTTCTTTCCTTATCTTTCGAACTAGCTCTCTACCATACTTCATGCATGACGGTCACAGAAACCCAATATACATCTAATTAATCTAATTAGGAACCCCTGAAGGAAGAGGACTCAGAACAAGTGTGGCAGAAAGATCTCAGAATAACTCTAATTAACCAGCTTGGATCATGTGACCAAACTGGACTCATAATTGTGGCCAGAAAGATGACGTACTTTAACGAGTCTGCGAGATGATACGCTGTCCAGTGAGAGTAGTGACTATCCTTGCGGCAGGAAGTCAGATCAGTCTCAGCTAAGCCTGACAAAATTGCATTCCCCTAAAAGCTATGGAAGAGGAAAAACAAGGGAAGAACAAATGCTCTTCATGACTTTCTATTTCTTAGATATCATTATTTGTGAGACCTGGGCACATTCCCTATCAATATTGGAGTATCCTGTGTGCTTAAAATAAACTGTCCCATTTTCTTACATCAAGAGTATTTATATTGTTGGCATCTGCATGATTCCTAAGGAACACCAACATAATTGTGGTGGATTTACTAAAGGTCAATTTATAACACCCAGCTGAATTGAATCAGCGTAGTGCTGGGTGTGGAAGGCCCAGCTGAAGATCATTTCCAACAGCATAAAAAGAGAACTGGAGTGCATGCCTTTAATCCCAGCACTCGGGAGGCTGAGGTAGGTGGATTGTTGTGAGTTCGAGACTGGCTTGGGCTACAATGTGAGCGAGGCCAGCCTGAATTACATAGTATGACCCTGCCTCAAAAAAAAAAAAAAAAGGGCTAGGAATTTGGCTCAGTATCTTAAGTGCCTGCCTGGCAGGTTCGAGATTGAGAGTTCAATCCCCGGTACTGACAAGAAAAAAAAAAAGAGAACTGGAGAGGACGATGTGTGCTGTTGATCCTCCTGGAGAAGCTTGTCATACTGGTTTTCCTGATGTGAACTCAGATGTTCTCATTATTGGAGGAGCTCAGCTCCTAGCTGTCACTGAGGTTGGCAGTTCTTTTCAGGGGAACTCTGGCCCTTACTTTGAGTGTCGCTTTCTGGCTCCAGTGCAGATCCCTCAACCTGCTGGCACAAAACCTTCACCCAACTGGTGCAGACTTTCTAGCTTCTACCACTGACCTTTAGGCCTTCCTAGCACAGATGCTTGGTACAGACTTGCATGAGACATTGTCATGGGCTCTAGGCCTCCAGTTGGACTCACGGAGGGCATTGCCATGAACTCTAGGTCTTCAGTTGGACTCATGCAGGACATTGCTATGGGATCCAGACTCTCAGCTGGATTCATGGGGTATCTAGTCTATGGACAGATCTCTGGCACTCTTCTGTATTTGACTCTTTGGGTGAATATTATAAAATAAACACATAAATTATGTGTCCTGTATCAAATTTTTCCTTGTAAACCCTGGTTACAACAATAATGTATCTTTAATGAACTGAAGTACCAGGTAATGCTTTATTGTTAACACTATTACTGGTATTTGTGATGGAATCCTTTCCCCCTATAATTGCCTCCTAATTTCCTTTGGGGCAATACTCTTGGTCGCCTTGTTTTGGGTGGGCCGGGCCAAAGCATAAATTCCAGGAGTGGAACACGTGTCTCAACTGTGCCAGTCAGCATACCCCTTTACCTGCACCACAACCCAGGATTTTGTGTGCAAACTATTGGGAGAGACTCCTACTGAACTAGAGCTCTAAGGATATAGGAGGTGCTGAAATCCATCTTACCACAGTGAAGGAAAAGAAAGCCTGCCTGAAGATAAAGGCAAGTCAGTTAAGAAATGGAGAAGGCACGACTGCTAAGCCTTTGAAAGTAGTTTTTTTATGGATCCAGCTATGCTCAAGCAACTCCTAGACTTTCCAATA
This sequence comes from Dasyprocta punctata, assembly GCA_004363535.1. Classification (NCBI taxonomy): domain Eukaryota; kingdom Metazoa; phylum Chordata; class Mammalia; order Rodentia; family Dasyproctidae; genus Dasyprocta; species Dasyprocta punctata. The sequence continues at coordinate 2,645 of RJWM01045326.1, read as the reverse complement.
TGTAAGCCAACAAATAACCTCTTTTTGGTTGTATTGTCTTGAGTTAGACTTCAGTCATTTACCACAGAAAAAATTATGACCAATATTCCAACATATTTTTGGTTTTCTCAGTTATATTAGTATTAGATATTTATTGATGTACATGTCACCCTAAATTTACTGTTACAATAATGATTTTTTATCTCTAAAATTCTGGGCGTCCCAAGACTGCACCTCTTTTGGTCTCCCTTAGCTTACCCATCAGTAGCTTTCCATTGCTATACTAGATTAGGGCTGGGCTTAGTGCTCCTAGGGCTGTTCATCCTCAGGGAGGAGAGCCCATGCTTCTTCACATGGCAGCCTCAGGGCTGTGCTCAGGGACAGTCCTTGATGCAAATACTTATCAAGCACCTGTTTTTATCATGTGTATAGATGTTTCCATTGACTGAAGCAAATCCTATGATTAAGCCCAGAGTTAGTATGTAAGGAACTAAAATAGCATTGATATGAGAAGGGTATTATTACAAGACACCATTAACACAACAATTTAACAAGTCATTTAAAATTTCCAAAGCACTTTCAAATACATTTGTGTATGTAAGCATCATAATAATCCTACGCAATACTTGGAATCAGTGTCCTTATTTTATCAGTAGAGATACCACCAATCAGGCCAATCAAGAGTGAGAAAAGTATCAGAAGTTTGAACAGGAAACTATAATATAAAGCATTATTGACTGCTAATTGGGAACTAGCAATGAGAGGAGATAAAAGGGAAGTCTAAAGAATTGTCCAAGGATCAGGGAGAGTAACAAATAAAAGAACAGAGTTGGAAGAAAGACCACACTGGGGGTAAGAGGTGTGTGGCCCAGTGGATGGCAAATTCTTCTGTGTTGTCCCAGCCTATAGTGGTTACTGGCTGAGACTGCTGAGCAGGAAATGATGAGCCTTTCACCAGAGTGCCAGCAAAACTTGCAGAAACATGAGCACCTCTGGTTGTCCTAGATGCATGCAATTGCAGCTGTGCCATAGGGGAAAGAAGAAAAAAGAAACACTGTATCAGGGACCGGGCCTAGATCCCCAATATCCCAAACGAGTGCACGGTGAAGGCTTAAATAAATGAGACAAGTGGTATGATTTTAGGGCTCCAGGAGGATCAAAGCCCCTGCAGAGTTCTTGACTCTGCAGCTGTCATGAGGGCTAAGACAAAGACCTCTCTCCTTGCCCGTATTTATTATCAAAGCAGACAAAGAGAGGGGATACTGAGGAAAGCGTGGAAAATGAGCAGAACCTTGGGAGTCACTTGAAAGACTTCTCCAAGTAGTAAATTGTGCCAGTTAAAGAGAACTGTCTTATCTCCATGATGGCATTGATGGTGGAAAGAGATGCTGCAGATATGTGATGGTTGCAGCTGCAGTCTCTATCCATTTACTTGAGTCTGAGTCAGGCGTCTTCGGTGGTGACCTTATCTTGCCTTTTGAGGTATCTCTGGCCTCATTGGCCACTAAAGGCCTCGGCCAGGACCAGTGATTCATAGAGGTTCACTTACTATAAATCAGCTCCCATCGCCAGGCAAGGGGCCTAGGCCTTGGACAGGCTCACAAATAAACAGAAAGCCAATTAGTTAATTTTAAACCCTGCTCAAAGCCCCTTCACAGTGGTCTCCAACACGCTGGAGCCAGGAGAAGCCCTTTACAGCCTTTTTATAGCCCACTCTATTGACAAAGCATTATATAAAACCAAATGACAAAGGAGGGTATTTTCAGTGTACCATCCCACTATATCACAAAGCAGGGCAGCAAAGGGAACTGAGAAGCAATTAATTGACAACTTGCACAGTCTACCCCTTTGACTTCTTTATTTCTGTAGGCCCTCTTTCAGACATTTGAACTCCCATACAAAATCAAAACACCTCTGTTACTTTTTAGCAAAATATAGCCTTTCTTCAGAAATTTTTAAGTGTTCACATTTTCCTCAAAATGAGGAGACACACTGTGCCAATGGTAACTGTAATTACTGTCTTTATTAATTACTCTTGTCAGTCACAGTCCCAATGAACATTTTATTAAAGAATACAAAGTTAACCTTCAAAATATACATAAAAAGATAATAGCAGGTGGAAGATATAAAACATGTTTGTAACATGCAAATGATACAATAAATGAAGAGAAAATTTGCAAAGCTACCATAGTCTTAATTTTTGTAATGAGACCATAGTTGACAATCTGATTTATTTCTTCCACAATCCATTCAATCTTGACCCTCAAGCAGAACCTAGATTGACAGAGTTCTTTACATGATGAGGTAACCCAAGCTTTCATTCTCTAAAAGTCTGAGTTCTCATTTCTCAGCCATCCTGTCTTGCATCTTCTTGTTGCTCTGAATTTCTATTATGCTATTAATTATAGAAGTGCTATAGGAGCTATAGAGAATCCTCTATATTTCAGACATGGTCTTTCTTGCCCCTTGTCTTGGTTACTCTTTACTCGTTGCCGAGACAAAACACCTGACACACAAAATTAGGGAAGGAAAGGTTTATTTAGCTTACAGTTTTTGGAGGTTTCAGTCCACAATCAGCTGGCTCCAAGGCAGAGTGGCATGGCACTGGGGCAGCACTTCAAGGCAGCAACCGAACAAAAGCAGCCAAAGTAAAAGGAGCAAGAGCA
>RJWM01045325.1:0-12854 GCA_004363535.1 Dasyprocta punctata | reverse complement strand
TTGGAAGTACAAAAAGAACAGCAAGAAGACCATAGAGACTGAAGCACAATCAACAAAGGTTTAAAAGAGATATGAATTTTTTGTGTGAAATTTTTAAATTTTTATTGTTTTGTGACTTGTTATGCCTTTGACTGCTGCACTAACCATTCTATGTCTCCATTTTTTGAGTAATGTATTAGTCAGATTTCCCATCAGTGGGACACAGTGCCCGACACCTACAACTTAAAGGAGAAGTTTCATTTAGCTCACCATTTCAGAGAATTCAGTTCATGGTCCTTTGGCTCCAAGGCAGAAACCTGTTGTAAAGGAGTGGTTCAGAAAAGATGCTTAGTTAATGGTGGCTGAGAATCAGAGCAGGAGAACAGCACCAGATGCACCAGATGTAAAGAAGCACGGGATCAGATATAGTACATATGGCCAGGCCTGCATGAGTCACAGAGACACATGGAGCTGTGTGCTCCATCAAATGAGTCTTTAGGTACTCTCCAGCCAATCAAGTTGACACAAGCAAGCATAACTGTCACAGGTAACAATTCACCCACATTGCATATGGACCCACAATATTTTTACACTAGAGGCTGAATTGTTCTGTAATTTTCATTGAGTTTAAAAGGAGGAGTTTTCTGAACAAATAAAATTATGGGCATGCATGTTAAACACAACTGAATTCCTGTTTAGAATAGTATAATGTGCCAGGTAAAAATATCACATTGAAATAGCTTCAGGATATTTCATTTCCTGAAGTTTTGGTTCCATTTTGAAGTCCAAAAAATTTTGTTTTAGAACAGGCCACCTTGATTTGCTTACATTAATTTCCTACCTGTTATTCAGTTTTAAACAAGGCAGAAAATGAGTTAATTTTATATCCAGAATTGCAGATTCCACAGTTAAATGTTATTTTACTAAGAAAAGCAGATCAGTTTCTGGCTTTGATCAGATACAGAGGATAAATCTCTGAAGATTGCATGAGGAAACACTTTGAAGAACTCTGTGGGCATAAATGGAATTCATGCTGAAAAGTTATTTCTTGTTAATATTTTAGGTTAATTATTGTTAAAAGCAATAAATCTAATACAGCATGAGAAATTAGAGTGCTATGTTAAAGAACTTTATATTAATATTTGAAATTGAGATTGCAATTGCTTCAGAATATATTTTCCTGGGTTCAAGTAAAATTTCTGAATTGATCACAAAGTTTCCTGAAAACAAAAATACTTCAGAGAGAATAGATTATCCCATAAAATTTCCAAGGACACATTGAAACTAAAGCCATGGCAAATTAGTTTTCCAGATGGAAAAAAGTATGATGAAAATACTGATGACACTGAATAAGAAAGTGTTATTTCTAGTATTGAACATGAATTGTCATTCTATCTTATTTGGGTTCTATGGTACCACATGTTTCTTATATATACAGATCCATCAATTTCTTGAGTGCTGCTTCTCACCTAAAGTTCATATGTTGAAATTCCTTCAAGGTCACTCCTAATATAACTTCATTATTTATTACAAGTTATTAATGAACAGGTTTATCTTATTTTTAATCTTCTATTATATGAATATTTTATTTACTACCAATTGATTAGTGAATTCTAACTAAACTGCACTGGGATGACAGGTTAATATATTTGAAACTGATTTTGTGAAATCTATTTATAGTTACTGTATAGCAAAAATAAAGTCAATTTCTTTTTATATCCTTTGCTTTAGACCAAGGTTAATTAGTTCAATATCATTAAGCTGAAATTAAGATGTCTGCAAACTTCAATTTTCATGTGAGAGTTTGGGGAAAATTCTTTCCCATTTAATTCTTTGTTGAATCTGACTCAGTTCCTTTTACTTGTGAAACTGAAGTCCCTGTTTCCCAACTAGAAGCTACCTTTAGATTCTAGATGATAATTTTATTACTTCTCATATATCCCTTCATGTTTATTCTGTCTGATCTTCATAGTTGGAAACACAAACTTTTTCAAATACTAGTCAAAGAAAAACCCTACATTTAAAGATGTTTTGTTTTTTGCCTGTCACACATAGATAATCATTGATTTTAAAGCTCAACTGTGCTGTGTACTATAGCTGAATGAGACAGGTACATTTCATCATAATCACCATCTCAGGAATCATGTATGTAATGTATAATTAGTGGGCAGAAAATTTAGAGGGCATCTTAAAATTCTACCCACCACAAATACCATGTACCATCCTTAGGTGACCTTTTGTATGTTTGGTTGTTGGAGTTTTTCTGACTTCAAAATGAAGGTAGAAATTTCTTATCTTTCATTTTTAGCCTAGGAAACTTCAATAACAAATCTTCTGCATGAAGGTTTGAAATGATCTCTGCATAGGAGTAACCAAGATTGCAAACTTTGATCAAAGTAATTCATTGTAGACTGAAATAAAAAAATCTGTGAGTATTTGGCTGAATTTTTAGTTAACATTGAATATGTCAATTTTAAAAATCATCAACTTTAATTTTTTATATTTTGATTCAGAGTAACACATAAGACCATTTAAATATAAAAATAACATGTAACTTTACTCTTACTTTCTGAATATATTTTATTAGAATTTAATTTTCTTGCTCCAAAAATAATTTAATAAAATATTTTATAAAACATTAAGTATTATAATTTTCTTTATATTAGTATAAGAATTTTATCTATTAACATGATTTTTTGTTTTTGTTCAGTTAAGAGTACCCCATTTTATAAGTGTAACAATTTAAGTGCTGTCTTGTATTTTAAATATTTTATGCAGTTGAATGTTTCTTAGTTTTCACAAATATATTATTATCTGACTTCCATTATTAACCTATTATCCTAATTCAATGTTCAATTCTGTTAATCAAATTATTTTATTTGGTCTTTTTTGTTTAATATCCATAGAATTTATTGTTTTTCAATCACTTCATTCATTTTTTATTTTTTATTTTATTTTTTTGCTATTTTTAAGAGAATGAAACCCAACAAAATGAAATGGAATAAAGTCATTTGAAACAAAACACTGAAAGTGATACAGGACTTCAAAACAAAATAATAGGAAATCAATATTGGTTGCCATAATGCCTCTTGTTATCTTCAAAATAGCTGTCCATAAAATCAGATGTATTAAAACCAAATCAAATAAAATGAAGAAAACCAATGAAAACAAAACAGTGAAAGAGATACAAGATTTCAAAACAAGATAAGAGGAAATCAACAATGACTACCATAATCCCTCTTGTTATCTTCAAAATATCTGCCCATGTATTGGATATAATCAAATCAAATCAAACAAAACAGCATAAGACCAATCAAAATGAACAATAAAATGATACAGGACTTCAAAACAAAATAATAGGGAATTAGCAATGGTTACTGCTGGGCATGGTAGAACACTCCTGTAATCCCAGTACTTGGGGCACTGAAGCAGGAGGATAATTACAAATTTGAGACCAGCCTGGGCTATAAAATGAGCCCAAGGTTAACCTGAATTGCACAGGGAGACCCCATCTCAAAAAGACAAAGCAAACAAAGAAACAAATAAACAAAAAATAACCACAATGACTATCATCTTCCCTTTTTAGGTGTTTCCTCCCCTTTCACTTTTACAATGTCTATTTTACATTTTGGATCCCACTAACTCCTTCAGTTTTTTTTTATACTAGAGAGACAACATGATGTTCCTCTTTGTGAATCTGAACAATTTCATGCAAGAGCATGATCAAAAATTACATCCATTTACCTATAATAGTCTGGTGATTATCCTTTATATAGCTGAGTAGCTTTCCATTGTATAAAAATGCCATATCTTTCTTAACCATTCTGTGGTTGATGGGCAAGCTATCCCTGCTTTTTTCTAGTTCTCTGTCACAGAGAGCATTGCTTTCTCTCCTTGGACTTTCAATCTATGAATTTCCTTTCGAGTTAATGTGTTTCTTGTATACCACATACTGATATATTCTGTTTCTTGATTCACTCTTCCTATGTTTCTTATTGGTGAATTGAGACCATCTACATTAATAGTTACAGCCAACATGCACTGGTTCATCTGTGCCATGCTTTTTTCCTGCTGTTGACTCACTACTTTTCCCTTCCATTCAGTTGCCTGCCCCGCTCGGTGATCCCAATTTTGATAATTTTTATCTCTCTCTAGAATATCCTTCAGTACTCTTTGTAGGGCTGGTTTGGTGGTCATAAATTCCTTTAGTTGTTCTTTGTCATGGAAATATCTTAGTTTTCCATCAATTTTGAAAGATAGTTCTGCAGGGTACATCAATCTGGTATGGAAGTTGTTTTCTTTCAGGATTTGAAATACTTCACTGTAAACTCTTCTTGACTTGATGGTTTGTGTTGAGAAGTCTGTCATGATTCTGATGGGTTTTCCTTTATAGGTGATCTTTCTCTAACAGCCTTCAGTATTCTGTTCTTGTGCTGAATTTATGTGATCTTGATTATTAAATGTCTGGGTGTAGATTTATTTTGGTTATGGCTAGCTGGAGTTCTACATGTCTCACTTATCTGTATGTCAGGTCCTTTTCCCATGCTTGGGGAGTTCTCAGCTATTACTTTGGTAGATAATTTCTTTATATCATTTGTGTTGACCCCTGTGATTTTGCTGTTACCTATCACTTTTAAATTATTTGTCTCTGAGTCATCTTGAAGCCATTGAATTGTTATTTCCTGGTTCCTTGTTATTTTTAAGAAATCATTTCTTTTGTGATCACTAGCTGCTATCCTGTCTTCAAGGTCTGAAAATATATCTTCAGTTTCTTTCAAGTGGTTTTGCCAGGTTTCAGTGGAGTTTTTAATTTCCTAGATATCTCTTTCAGTCTGTTTCATGCATTCCAATTCTTGTTCGTTCAAGGTTTTCCTCGTTCTCCTGTGTTCCTCTTTTTTAATTTTTTATCTATGTCTTATTTTTTTTAAATTTTAAATAAAAGGAAAGTAAGAAACCAAAGCAAAACAATTTCACAACCAGGCAATAGGAGCATAACAATAATCAGCGCATTGCATATTATTATATTCACAGAAATTGTTTAGGATAAAAGATATAGACATGGAGCATTGTTCAGAAAATTATTAGAACAAAAGTTTTGCCTCAATGAATCAAGAGAGACCTGCTATATGACTCTTTTTTGTTATGATTGTCTATTATTTTCAAACAAACATTTCACATTAAAAATGACATCTGAAGATGACCATATGAACACTGCTTTTCACTCAAAATTCTTTTTCTTAATTGTCTTAACTAATTTTTTATATACATAGATTTTCTTTTAGTTCATCACACAAGTGCAACAATGTGATGTTGACATATGTGTGTCTTATTTAGTTTACTGAGAAGTATATTTTCAATACGCATCCATTTAAGAGTGAAAATGTCTGGTTTATCATTCTTTATTAACTGAGTAGTATTCCATTATGTAGAAATGCCACATCATTTTTATCCATTCCTCTGTCGTCTTTAGATACACTTAGCAGCCCTTTTATTATTTTTGTCATTTCTTTTTTTACCTTAGATATTATTTCTGATCTGATTTCTTTTACAATCTTATAGTTTCTTTATTTCAGTTGCCATCATGCCAGAAATTTCAGATATGCTACTTTCCCTTTCTTCCATGTCCATGTCCCCTCGACTTTTTCTGTCTGGGCTGGAGGCCAGAGATCGCCTTTTGCTCCTTTGTCTTGACACTTTCCTGGATTCCTCTGAACTAGCAGGTCATGGGTCCCAGACACTTGTCACAGTGTAGGGGGATGGGTTAGGCACTTGGGTTTCTCCTAAGCCATGTTTCCCAGAAGGCAGTGGGGTACAGAGTGGGCTTCTCTAGACACTCATGGCTTCTCCAAGACATGGCTGGCTGCTTCTCCCCACCAGTGCCAACTATCCACGGGAGAGTCCCCATGGCAGCTGGAGTGCTCCCAGATGCTGGGCTGCCTGTTTCTCTGCTTCCTTCAATTTTGTACTTGTTATTTGAACAGTTTTACATTTATGAAATAATCATGCAGCTTATTTTTTTCTATACCCCATGCATTCAATTTTCCTAATTATCAACACCTCATATTAGTATGTTTTTAAAGAAATATCATTGGCAATTATTGTTTTTAGCAGTCATTTTTGTTCAGATTTCTTTAGTTTTAGCCAGTGTCCTTTTTAAACATTGTCTAGTCTAGAATGTCACATAACATTTATTGGTCATGTCTGCTTAGGCATTTGTTTATTTTCTTGTTTGTTGTCAGTATCACAGAATATTTTCTTATTTGGTAACTATATTAGATTTTATTTCTGCTGTTATAGATTACCACCAACAGTGTCCACTGTGGTATTACAGCTGAGGAAGTTAGTCTCAGTGCTATGAAGTTAAGGTTTCAGAATGCATTCCTCTGCGAATCTTTATTTCCTTGTCTGTGCCAGCTTCCTAAAGCTGCTTTTATTTCTTAGCTCATTACCCTGTCTCATGTCATTCAGTTTCTTTCTTTAACATTGTACCTCCTCCTCACTTTTCTGTTTGGCTGTCCTGCCTCTTGCTTATAAAAATCTCTGAGATTGCTCTGCACCCCTTGGGTAAACCATAACAATCTCCTGTTCTCTTGATGCTTACCTCAAACATATCAATGAAATCTGGTTTACCAATGTTTACGCATAGTATTTCCATAAAAGTTGATGTTTATCTCCCTGGGATGGTATCTCCAAATGTTTAGATCTTTGATTTCTTTCATCAGTCTTATAGCTAGCTATCCACATACATGTCCTGTCTATCTTGGTTGGCTTCAAACCAACTATTTTATTTCTTGTGCTCTTATTAATGGTGTTCTTGGATTTGTTTGCATGTTTCATTTTATTTTTGATTTCTAATTAAAATGATTTATAACTAGTACATGAAAAATCAGTTTACTTTGGTATTTTAACATTTTTTACTGACACAATTCTATACTAATACGTTAGCTCCAGGCATGTATTTGGCTATTCTTTGTGATGTTCTAATCAATCTATCTGCAAATAAAGGTAGTTCTTGTTATGCATGATTTCAGCTAGAGTTCTTTTTTTCCATTATTTTTTTCTCAATGCAGTAGCTAACAACACATGAGACAAGATTCTTCTTTTATTTTTTCTTGGTTACCCTGCCTAAAGATTTAAAATACTTCTTAAATAATTTCTTGTTTTCAATTAGGTTCATTTCCCTTATGAATTTATTACTTATTTCTTTTATATAATTGAAGCTTCATGTATTATTTTTTCTCTATTTCTCAAGGTAGAAATTTGCATTTTTGAATTTTAATCTTTATACATTTTTTGGAAGATTCATTTAGTTTAAAGCTTTCCCTTTCTAAGCACTATTTTGCTCTATTCCAAAAATTATGATACATTACATTTTTACTTTATTTCACAAAATTTTTATGGACAGATAAAACTTAGGTCATTTTGTATGTGAAGTTTCAAGACTTTGATAGGGAAATAAGAGTTGCTGGTTTTTTAATTAGGCATATTTGAATTACTGTTTGGCAATTTATTGTAAATAAATAACTTGTGAAACAACTAGAAAAGTAAAAGTAATCTTGAATCCATAGTTCCTGTAGTATTTATTTACATAATGAAATTGTAGTTGCTTAACTTTGATATGTGCATAGAAGTTCATACATATATTCCCAAGTTTATCAGCTTCAAATTTCTGTTGATATCAGATATTTTGGATTTGTAAATAAACATTATAGGCATTTATATGATACCTGTCTATCTGCTTTCAGTATACTCTGACAGTTTTTTATACTACATTTTCATTTGTTTTTCTCACTTCACTGGAGTATAACACTGTGGAGGAAATGTATTTTTCATGAGATTTATGTGGATGATATATTTTCTGAATTTTGCATATCTGGAGTTTTCATTACCTTCACACATGAGTAACAAAGTGGTTATATTTTGAATTCATATATCATAAAACTTTCTTCTCAAAATAATAGAGCAATTTCCCTTTTGTCCTTTGACATTACTTTTTTACAGAAGATAAATGCAACACATTTTTTTCTTGCCATATAAATTGATTGACTTTCTCAGCAAATTAGAAAATTTTGGTATCATTTAAAAACATTCTTTTTATCCAAATTATTTGCAGTATTTTCTCTTGATATTAGTCTCATTTGATGCAAAGATACAAGTTAGCGAATCAACTCCTTCTTCATAGACCATTTTTAAAAATTTATTTAGTACCTATTTTTGTAATACCATTCATTTGCTCTCAGTCTTAGTCTTTCATGATTCAAACTCTAAACTCTTCTTCTGTGAGATGTAGCACCTCCTTTGCTTTAATGTATGTTATATACATTCTCCACCTTACAACATCTAATGTAGGCTTTTTGTGCACTCTGAAAATTATTGTAATTCTTGTAAAAGTTTTTAAATTGTGATTGCTTTACTTCTAATATATAACTTTCAGTATTAGATACCTTGTCCTCTTCAAAGTATTGAATTATTATTATATCAACTACTATTTTATAAAATGCATATTTCTTAATTATTTTTTAGAATATTGATGATGTTGTTTTATTTTACTGTAGGCATTCCATTTTTAATTTTTTCTATTAAAAATAATACAATTCCTTTACTCTGCAGCACATGTTGTATTCTGCTTTCTGGAGGTTATAGAAAATGTACAATTTCTCACATTTTTCCTTTATTATCTTCAACACTGACAACTTCTCTTTTAATTTCTTTTCCTTAATCTCTATTTTTTCCTCATTTTTTAAACATACATTAACTTAAGTTGTCCTTTCTTAAAAATTCAAACCAATATGTCATGAAACAGGAGGATTTTATATTGAGTTGTTTATTTTAATGATCATTTATTTATTTTGTTTGCTGGTTAAAAATTGTATAATAGTAACCAGTGGCCCTTTACATATCATTTTTCCCTTACTTATCTTAATTTTCATATCATCTGGTGCTTTTGCAAGAAAATACAGCACTTATGCATGTCATGCGATTAAAGAGATTTCTATGAGAAACTGCCTATCTGGTACAGTTCCTGGAGTGATAATGAAGAAAATCCTACTGGAAAAGTCCGTGGAAAGGCACTTTCTTTACCTGTCTCTGTCCAGGATGAATCAACCACTAGCCCAGGTTGCTGTAACCTAGCCACATCCTAAATCAAATGATAAACTGAACCTGGACAAAAGAGATTTGCCAGATACTTCCAATTTTACAATTTTAGAAAAGTTCAATTTAGTTTGAATTTTAAAAGTGAAAAGATATTTTTTTTGTTCTCTTGAAACCCATGTTAAGAAAGCTATTTAAACTACAACTTTTCCCTAGTAGCATTACCGTTTTTTAAATTAAGTTTTTTGGTACCCTCTAGGCATGCATAATGATCACATTTATCATAGGCAATTTGTAGCTATCTATGATATAACTTGACTCTAATTTTTCTCTTTCCCCTATTCTCCCTTCAACTCTTCTACCCCTCTTTATTTAAAAGTGTGTTTCCATTTTTTCCTTCATTTCATGCTATTTTTTTCTTTTCTTTCCCCCTCCTTCTTTTCCCTCTACCCTCTGTACTTACCCTTCTAATCTGGATTTTTTTTCCCTATATCAGAATATCTGTAATACATTTTGGTCCTTATTTACGTTTTCAGTTTCTCATGCCAGAGAGACAATGTGGTATTTATATACATATAAGAAAATAATTTATTCTTTTTATCTGGTTAACTTTGTTTTTTGCTTTGTTTTGTTTTGTTTTTCTCTGGTACTGGGAATCGAACTCACAAACTCACACCTGCCAGTTAGGCGCTCATGCCACTGAGCTAAATCCCTGGCCCTAATTTTTGAGACAGGGGTCTCACTGTGCATTTCAGGCTGTGCTTGAACTCACTTTGTAGCCCAGGTAGGTCTTGAATTCACAACGATCCTCCTGCCTCAGCCTCCCTAGTGCGGGGAGTAAAGACAAGTGCCACCACAACTGGTTTGGTTAGTTTTGTTTTAAGTGACATGGACACTTTGGGATAGAGCTAAAATTACTAAAGAAAGAGAATGACTTTGTTAAAATAGAACATGGAATTCTCATCTGTAAAGTATAGGAACCAAGTAAAAATAATGATTAGACACCTTAGAAATGTTTTTAGGAAAAAGAAGATAAAGTAGGATGAGCATGATTCACTTACTTACTACATGAAAAAATATAATTGAAAGACTGATGTGCGACATGCATGAGAAACAAGGAATGTGATCCTGGCCGACTTTTACAAGGAAAGTGCTTCACAGTAACTCTTTCTAAAGGTTTTTTACTGTCATAGAGTTAGTGTCTGTGCTCACACAGATACAAAAACAATTAATGTATTCGTTGTGTTCTGGCAAGAGAATTTTCATTTGGCTTCTTGTCCACTATAAAACAAACTATTAAAATCATTTGAGGAAATGCACAGATTTAATATCCAAATTGTATGTTTAAATCTTGACTTACTAAAATATGTCTCCCTCTTTACTTCCTTCTAAAAATTTAAGCCATTGTTGTATATTCAGTTGTTGGCACACGGGTACATACATTTCAAATTGTAGTGTAAAACTATTTTTAAAAAGCGAGAAAACTAGAAGTTAAAAAATAATTGCCAGATTGAACAGATGATGCTACCAGACCTCATTATGTCATGCATTAATTATTTGATAACATTTAATGGCCTTGGAAATAATTAAAATATTTTTCTGTTTTATTAAAGCATAAATTTCATTATTATTTGTCTTTTAAGATAATTCTCACTTAACTTTATGATAACAACATTTTTACCTAGCAACTTTGTTTGCAGTAATTTGTCCTACAACTAGTCTCAGATGTCTGAAAAATAAATACATAGTTTTCTAACCATATCATTATTTGTAATGGAAGTAAAACTACATATTCACAAAATTGAAGACAAGATAAAATTATTTTGCAGGGTGATCAAACAAAGTATATTTGAAACAGTCTCACACAGATAATGTGTTTTTTGAAAAAGAATGAAACTCTTTGATATTGATATGGTATGGTCTCTCATAAATACTAGGTTCAAAAAACAGACAGCGTATCAATTTGAACGATATCTTTTCCTTAAGAGAGTTGAAAATACGTGTGCTTATTTCCTGTTGCATGAAATATGTCTGAAAGCTTACTTTTAAAAAGTGATTATTTGGAAGCCTAGGAAGAAAACTGGGTGATTTGGGAACAGCTCTGAGGAGTGGAGTGTTAACTGTGAAGTCTTTTTAGAGTTGACCCTTCAACAGGTGAAATTATTAACTATAAAACCTTACAAATAAAAATTGCACTGCATATGGAATTTATGCTAACAAAAATTTTAGCTGCCTTTGTCACAAAACAAATACAACAAAAACTAGTCTATCAGATGATGCAGGTTTTAATTTTTTCTTAATATCATGTTGTATACCGTAAGTACACATAATATTTTATTTTAAAAAATAATTATTAAAGAAGAAATAATTACTTAAATATAATCCTTATTTTCATTTTTTAAACCTCAGCTGGTTTTCAGTGAAATTGTAGAAGTGAGGTTTAAGATATATTATTTATATGAATATTTTCATGAAGTTTAATCAACAGATACACAATACAGTATAGGGCAAGTAATGAAGGAATCAAAAACATGGGAATTATAGAAAAGAATAAAAATATGCATATTAGTTGAACAGCTAAATATATTTCCAAAGTAGAGGATAATATAAAATGTTAATTAAATTAAAAAAATTTTTGATCTATCTTTTTCCTGGACTCATACAAATTTAATTTGGGGGCTTCATAATCTATTTTTCCCAATTTTTTATACAAAATATTGAGTCATGATTATTGTATGGATGCTTATTCTGAAAGAAAATCAAGATCTATCAACAACTGTGTTGAAATTTTACTTCATACAACTACTCAAATTCTACTTTCCTAGCATAATACAGAGGTTTAAATGCATTTTTATTTTATTTTGTTGGTACAGGAATCGAACTCAGGACCTCACACTTGCCAGGCATGCACTGTGCCACTGAGCTGTATCACCAGTCTCACAATTGTATTTTAAACATAAGGTATTATAACTTATGAAAATATTCATCTGACTATACTTTAGTAGTTTCTTCCTGTTGCCCAGAAGATTATGTTTCACAAGCTCTTTTTAAATACATGAGGAAAAGAACAAGATGAAGATTCTTGAATATCTTCCAAATGCAGAAAGAATATGATTCTGGACTTTTTATGCAATCATTCTGATATGCCGGATAAATCAAGAATAATTTTATTTTGAATATAGTTTTATTTTTTTGGTTATAAATATAATATATACTCAAAAGCAGAATATATATATGTATATGTGTATCTATCTATCTATCTATATATAAAATGAATGTTTTTAAGATTTTGGTATGTATAGTTTTTAGACTTGCACTACTAACAAATAAAAACATACACAACACACATTAATTTTAAGCAACCGTAGTCTTATACATGCTGTTTGTATCTTTAACAGTGAACATGATCAGAAGTTCATATATATCTTGTGATATGCATAGATGAAGATATATGTGTGCATTTTCAAAGATTTCTTAGTTTTTCTTTGTATGTTTTTGCTATGTCAACCAACCCTCTTTAATGATAATATTTTATTTACTACTCTGTACCTTGTTGTGATTCATTTTATTGTACATGTGTTTCTATAATATTCTTTTACTTACTATTTTAGGAAACCAAATCAATAGTGAAAATGAAGTTTGTGCTTTGTTTAACATTGATAGATATTACAAAGTAACCATTTAGTACTTTATATTTTTGACTTTATACTGTGACCCATGTCAAATCTGTTGTTTTGTCAGTTACAGTTTTTGCATATATTCCCTGAAATCAATCTTATTTC
>RJWM01045323.1:0-12854 GCA_004363535.1 Dasyprocta punctata | reverse complement strand
AGACTCCCTGTCACAACCTGCTCCCTGCAGAAGGTGGAGTTCCTGCTACATCTTTTTGTCTCCATCCCACCAGATGTGCTCCTCAGGAGCCTCTGAGGTGTTGATCTCTGGGTGGCCCCAGGCCCTTGGCACCTGCTCTTCTCTGCCCAGAACGTCCTTCAAGCCCCTACTGCTACACATATTTCAGGGATCAGCCACCATATCCTTTCCTCCGTGAGCCCCGCCTGGCCCCACCAGCTGTGTGCCTGTGCATTGTTGCTTGGAGGCGGGTGTCGCATAGAAAATACCGGAAATACGCACCCTCCCCACCAGCTAGGATGTCCCAGGGGAAGGTATCTAGGGGTGGGGTCTCTGTGCCAGAAACAGCAACAGCCCCCGGACATCTTGGTTGAAAAAACAAACACAGAGTGTTTCAGGCTGGTCCGGCTCTAGGTCCAGACTCATGCTGTTTCCTCAGCTGTAAAGCGGGGATCATCACGAACCCCACTTTGCAGGGCTCTGTGTTTTGGAAGCTGGGGCCTCCTCTGTGCAGAGTGGCTTCTGTCCCCCAGCTGCCCACTAGCTCCCAAGTCGTTGGCGCGAGTACGTGTGGCTTCGGGCCCGCAGCTGGGCCTCCTGGAGGCCGCGCACTCTAGAAGTCGCCTGGGGTGCACAGAGCCCAACAGTGGCCACTCAGGGACCATGTGGCGAGGGCTGGCCATCGAGGACCCCTGCATGGTGGAAAGAGGGAGCAGGTCAGGACCCCGGGGCCTGCAGACCCTGCCATGGCCACTGGTGCTGTGCTGGCCCCTGTCTTGAAGCTCAGCTGTCACTCACGGGGCTCCCAAGGTCCCCTGCTGGAGGAGAGAGGAATGGCCAGGCTCACAGGTGGGTTGGAACCACAGCGGACCCCTCTGCCGTGGTCCCAGCCACCCTCAGAGTGTCCCCAAGGAGGGAGGACAGGGCCGCACCTGGCGACTGCGGGGAGGAGAGGACACAGCCCAGGGGATTCTGGGAGGCGCTTACGGGCCTGCATGGCTGCTGTGGCCCTGGAGGAGAGGAGCCCTGAACCCGAGACCAGGACATCTGGATTAAACGACAGGGTCGGGGCAGAGCTGGGCACCCAGCAGGGCCCGCCCTGGCCCTCAGCACCCCCAGAGCTTGCACACAGGTTTAGGACCGGCAGCCCCAGCAGCAGGAACAGGGACAGGACTGTCCCCGTGCTGGGCCCTCCCCGCCCCTCCTCCCATCCCCGTCAACTTCCTGTCTGAAGCAGCAGGAGGGGAACATCCCCAGTGACGGCTTCCCCGAAGACAGGGTTGGGGACAAGGACACGTGGGGCAGGGACCCCTGGGTACAGGAGAAGAGTCTGCTCATTGCCTCCAGCACAAACCCTGCGTGGTCCAGGCTCGATTCTCTTGGGAGCCCTGGTGTCCTACATCTCTGCCTTCAGCTAAGCGGGCAACAACAGGACTGGGACTCCAGGACCAGAGTTCTCAACTCAGTCCATATCGCTCAGAAGTGGCCTTTCCAGCCGGGTGTGGTGGTGCACGCTTTAATCCCAGCACTGGGGAGGCTGAGGCAGGAGGATCATCAAAAGCTCGAGACCATCCTGGGCTACCTAGAGAGACCCTATGACATCTCAAAACAACAACAAAAGAAGCGGCTGGTCCTCAGGGAAAGGCCCGCCCCAGGCCGAGCTCGGTGCCAAGTTGTGTAATGCAGTCAGCGACCCCGTGGCTATGGCGAGTGTGCTGGGAACAGGACTGTGGGGTTCTCTGGACTTCGTGTCCTTCCACACCTCATGACACAGGCTGGCCACAGGCAGGGCCACTCCAGTGCCCTAAGGGAGCCCAGTCACTGCCCCAGGCAGGTCCCCAGCAGCTGGCTGTGGCGAGGCTGAGTTGGGAAGAGCGCAGGGGGACATTGTGCAGGGGGGCGCTGGGGCTCGTCCCCTGGGGTGAGCACTGGACACACTGACTCGGTGACAGTGTGGGTTGGGCTGGAAGCCTGGGCTATGGCAGCCCTGTCTTTACTCTGAGGATGTCCCAGGTCCCTGGCGGGGACCCCCTTCCCCCAGGTTGCAGGGTTCTCCGCTGGCGCCATGAGGAAACCTGGCTGGACAGCCACACCCGGTCTCTGTGGTCGTGCGCCCTCCCTCCAGGGCCCTGGCCACCTGGGGTCACACCCCAGCTAACTGGGCACCTCCCTGTGGTCCAGAGCTCCGGGTTCCTGAGCCTGCAGTGGCCCCTCCACTCCTGCCTGGGAAGCCACGCCACATGCCTGGTGCATGCCCACGTGGCCCCTCGTGGCTGCTGTCCCGCCTCTCGGGAGCTGTCGCCAACAGGTGTCCTACAGCACCCCTTATCTGTCGGCTTGCTGGGCCTCAGTTTCCTACTAACGCACAGATCTCTCTGCAGTGCTGGGCTGGAAACCGGGGTCACTGCACTCGGCACAGACACCCAGCCTTGGACGCGATGGCAGACCATGGACAGGACTGCCAGTGGCCAGCTCTATGCAGATCCTCGCGACAGCGCCCCTGGCTTCCTGTCCCAACTGCCCCGGTGCAGTGCAGGGACCCTGGGGCGGTCCAGCAGGCGGCAGATGTCCACTGCCGGGAGAGAGCAGCAGCCGCACGGTCCCGCCTGTGTCCCTTGCCTCCCCGCTTCCAGGGCGGCCCCGTGAGGATCTGACCTCGCATCACTTCCCCGTTCCCGGCAGGATGCCTGTGGCTCTCCCTGTCTCTAGGTGGCTCCCACAGAAACCCCACAGGGTGCTGCCCCAGGCCCGACAGGGAGGAGCTCACCGTCCCTGGGAGCTGCGAGGACCAGCGCTCGGCTGTCTCCTGTCCCCACCCCGGTCGGGCCCTCGCTGGCACTCAGCGGATGCCGATGCCGACAGGAGAAGCAGAGCCGAGAGCCGCTCTGGGGGGCCGGGGGGAGCAGCTGTTCCTCCCACCATGTGACTCACACCTCACCTCAGGGGACCCGGCAGGACAGTCCCCAGGGCCAGGCAGCAGCCCGGTGAGGAAGGACAGGGCCGCAAGTCCCTGCAGCTCTGACCTGTGCCTCAGTTTCCTCACCTGGAGTGTGGGAACAGCAAGGAGCAGCCCACAAGATGGGAGGGACAGGGACAGAAGAGGGGACGTCTCCTCTCCAGCCGATCGAAGGACCCCGAGCCAGGCTTTGAGAGGAAGGAGTGCGGAGGCCACACGCAGCTCAGCTCCTGGGTTCCTTACAGAGCCCAGCCTGGGCCTCCATTTGTCCGTCTATAAAATGGGGCAATGACAGTTAAAGTTTATCAGTCAGGACCCTGGTAGCCACGAGGTGACACTGCAGCCAGGTGGCAAGGAGCACTGAAGGGGCCAAGCAGGGGTCTTGAGGGGACAGGGACCTTGGAAGGCAGGCCCCAGGAGAGGCAAAGTGCAGTGGGACTCTGCCCCTGACACTCCGGTGTCTGACTGGTGCCCCAGAGGGGTCAGAGAAGTGCAGACCGGGCACTGGGTGACCTCAGAAGACCTGACCTCTGATCCCCGGGGACGCCGAGCAGGGACACAGGTGACCTAAACGGCCACCCCCGCACCCGGGCAGCACCTCCCCCCGCCCATGATCACATCTTCCTGAGCCTCCCAGAGGCGCCGGGTGGCTGCCTCCGGGGTGCCAGCAGCAGGGCAGGACGAGGCGGGGCCCCACCCTCCTCTGGGTCAGGCAGGGCCTGGGCCCCGCCGCTCCCTGCAGCCCGGCCAGGGGCGCAGGCCTTATCACGGCGCCATCCAGGCCACCTGGGCGAACCAGTCCGGCCGGAAACCAGATCTACCCTCAAGGCCCCACCCCTCCTGCTGGGGGGTCTCCTGCTCCCTGGGCCAGGGGCCCCTGTGGTCTCCCTTTCACTCGAGGCAGGGCTGAGCCTGTGATCCAGTGACGTCCGCCCCGGCCCTGTCCCTGATTCCCAGCTGGTCACAGCCAGGGCAGGCGAGGGGACGGTCTCAGGCGAGTCCCTCAGAGCCAGGAGCTGCCCAGGAAGCCCTGAGGCCAGTCTGTCTCCGCTCACGGGGAGCGGGGGAGCCCGGGGTCCCCTTCTCTGCCTGCTGCTTCTCGCTTGTCGCTTGGCCACGTGTCCTGTGGTTGTCTCCTTCCTCAGGCTGAGCTTCTGACACTCCTCAGCTGGCACAGAGGAGACCAATGAAGAGGCGGAGGCCCGGAAAGGCCAGGCCAGCTGCCCAAGGTCCCACAGTGTGGACCTGGCCTGGGAGGACTGGAGTCCCCTGTGCCCCTTAGAACTCTGTTCTTGGCCACATGGCTGTCTTGTCCTAGGCACTCCTTTGAAAGGTGTGGATTTCCACGTCAAAGCCACTGAGGGATTTTCAGTGTGATTAGTATTTTTCTTGTTAATGTTTTTCAAGACAGGGTCTCACTATGTAGCCCAGCCTGGCCTTCAACTTGCAGGGATCCTCCTGCCTCAGCCTCCCGAGTGCTGGATTACAGCCATATGCTGTCACACCTGACTCCGAGTGTGATTAATGTTGACAAAGTGCTTGGGAAGGTCCCCGGCGTGCGCACCACCTGTCCTGCATCAACGAAGTCCGTGATTGCGAGTGTCCCTGCCTCAGCCTTGGGCCTCCGCATCAGAGGCGGGTGGCAGGGCTCAGTCCCTGCCATTCTGTAGAGCAGGAGAAGCTGTTCCTGCTGGACTCCTCCGCTCTGGCTCCAGGGAGCAGGTGACCCCCAAAGGGCGCCCTGTGCGCAGGACTCTGAGCACTCCCAGCTCAGGCGACCTCACCAGCCCTGCCTGCAACCCTGCTCCCCACCCCCACCCCTTCTTCCTGGCAACATCCCTGCCTCAGCCTAGTCTCCAAGTGCACAAGGAGGGGAGAGGGCAGGGGAGGCCGCGAGCTACACAGGCAGGGGCCAGGCTCCTGCTGCTCACCCCAAGTGTAGACAGGTACTGCAGGGACAGCTCTCTGGGCTGCTGCTGGGTCCCCCAAGGAGCCCCCCAGGCAGCACCAGCACCCGGGCGGGGCCCCAGCCCGCGGCAGCCAGCCGGTCCTGGGCACCGGGGCCGCAGTCACAAGCTCGCAGTCCTCCGCCGGGTCAGCTGCCGGGAGCCATCTGCATGACAAAGGCGCGGCGCGGAGGGGCAGGGGCGGCCCCGCAGCTGCCCGCTAAGCCTCGCCCCGCGGCCCGGAGATTTGGGGGGCGGGAGCCGCACGAGAGCCCAGCTCAGCTGTGTTTGCTGGGGCGCCGCGCAGGGTGGGGGACAAAGGCCCGGCCTGCGACCCCGCAGGTGGCGCGGGGGAGGGGAGGACGCGCCGGAGCCGAACGGGTGGGGGCCCAAGGTCCCAAGGCCCGGCAGCCTGGTCCCTGCGGAGACCCCGTGTCCCCGCCCCGTCCGCCCGCGTCTGGGTGCTGGAGCCGCGTCCAGTCCAGCCCCTTTCCCGCTTCCCCGCGAGCTCGGGGTCCTGGTGGCCTGGGGACAGCTTGCCGCCCTGTCCGCACCCCAGCCTCCTCCTCACCCCCGACCAGCAGCGGCTCCGCCTGGGCCTGTGCAGTAACCCGGCAGGCTCCTTCCTTCTCTCTGCCTGTCCCCTAGTCCACTAGGCCACCCTCTGGCAGTGACCAAAACTTCTCTGCTTTCTAAACTTTATGTAGTTATTCTGTTTGGGTTTTTTTGAGAAAGGGCCTCACGATGTCGTTTAGGCTGGCCTCAGACTCGTGGTGATCCTCCTGCTTCAGCCTCCCACTGGGAGGCTGTAATCCTCCTACCGGGATTACAGGTGTGCGCCACCACGCCCAGGCCATGCAGCCTGTTAGAAGCAGAGCTGAGCCAGGCGTGGTGGTGCACACCTTTAATCCCAGCACTCGGGAGGCTGAGGTAGGTGGAGCGTTGTGAGTTCAAGGCTGGCTTGGGCTACAATGTGAGCGCAAGGCCGACCTGAACTACATAGTGCGACCCTGCCTCAAAAAACCAGGGCCGGGAGTTTGGCTCAGTGACTTAAGCGCCTGTCTGACAGGCGTGAGGTTGTGAGTTCAATCCCTGGTGCTGCAAAAAAAAAAAAAAAAAAAAAAAAAGCAGAGCTGCCTTTGCCCCTGTACAAGGGGAGTCAAGTTGGGCTCTCACAGTGGGCACAGAGCCTGTCTGGCCACCCCTGCTCTACTCACCACCTCTCTCCAGCCTCAGCCCCATCCCTCCTCGTAGTCTGACAGCCACAGGGCCTTTGCACAGCTGTCCAGGCTTTAGCCGTCACACTCACATTTGCTTCAGCCTCTGGCCTTCACCAAGCCCTCCTTGGCCTTGACCTAAAACCTCAACCTCTTCCTCTCACCTTGTACCCAGTCAGTTTCTCCTTGGTTCTCCGGCTGCTTGGCCTCTGCACACGTTGTCACTTGGTCATTTCGGTCCCCTGTGGACTCAGCGAACCCTGGCCGACTTTCTGGCCCCCAGTCCTGGTATGGTTCCCATGGCCCTGCAGGTGATCAGTAAGGATATTCCACCGGACAAATGAATAAGACAAATCATTCGCTCCACGCAGCCCTGCGACACAGGCACGGTCACCTCCCCATTGCAGACGACAACGGCTAGGCACAGAGATGGTGCACCACCTGCCCCAGGTCACACAGCAAGCAAGTGAGGAGTGTGGGGTTTGAACCCCAGCCCCTGTGTCCTTGTAGCAAAGCTGGCTCAGAGTCTCTAGGTTTAAAAGTGGTTACAGTGATTCCATTTCCCTCTGGAACTTCAAACCACACAAAGCAGTCTGAGGCCAACACCTGCATGGAGGCCTGTGGTTCTTGCTCTGTAGGCTGAGGCAGGAGAATCGCCAGAGCCCCTGCAGGTCAGAGCCCTGGCAGTGCTCCCACTCACCCTGCCTGCCTCCTCTCTGCGGCTCTCGGCCTCTGACTCGTGGTCCTCCCCACAGGCTTTTCTCACCATCCCTGGCTGTCACCTGGGAAGCTGTCCCTGACCACGCTGGCCGATGTCCACAACTTGGACCTGCTTTGGGGAGGTCTCTGGTGGCCGTGCGGCCAGGAGTGAGCACAGGTAACAGGCAGGTCCCTGAGGCCTACCACGGGCTCGGGGTCACTCTGTGTCCTAGTGAGGATGGCTGTGTGTGACATGGGGCAGCCGGTTCTCCGGCCAGGGCGGCTCAGGGTGGAGGACCCTGGGTCCCTGCTGACCCCGCTGGGGGCACAGGCGCAGGGTGAGCAGCACCCTGGGTGGCCATGGTGGGGACCTGACTGTGCCAGTTGTGCTTTGGGCCCAGGACCGGCTCGGGACAGGATGGGAAGTGGCCTCAGTGGCGTCTCCTGTGACTGCCTCACGGACACCACCCTGTTCCCTGGCATCCCCTGCTGGTCAGCATCCTCTGCACAGGACGGCACCACCTCTCAGGTCACCACCTGGGCCACAGTGCTCGGCATGCTCCTCCAACACATGTCTGGCCCCTCTAGTGTTTGTTGACTGAACAAGTGACCTAGGCATGAAGAAGAAAGTGGAGGAGGTGGCCCTCTCCCTGCCTGGCCAGGTGAGGGCTCTGCTCCTGAGGACAAGTGGCTCTGCCTGGCTCTGCCTTTGTTGTCCCCAACCACTGGTTCCACCCCCACCCTGCACTGAGAACGGGACCGAGGGCCTTCACGATGGACTGCAGCCCCAGACTTTTTTTTTTTTTTTGAGACAAAGTTTTGCTAAATTGCTAAATTGCCCACATTGGCCCTAACTTGTGATCCGTCTGTTTCAGCTTTACGAATGCTGGGGTCACAGGACTGCACCTCCATGCCTGGCTCCCAGCCATGGGTGCCTTCCTCCTCGCATCCAGTGGGCCCTCCACTGCCCCTGCCCAGGTTTCGGTGACCCCACAGGCCCACAGTCTGGCCGTGCACGCTGGGTAAACCAAGGCTCCTCAAAGACTGGGTTTCCTACAGCTTGCTTTCTAGGAAGCCTCCACAACCCTGGGCTGGAGGAGGAGAACATAGCTGTCTGTCGGGGGGCTTTCCCCTGGCAGGATCAGCATACAAGCATCGGCCCAGGAAAAAGATGTACACCACTCTGGGAGGCTGAGGCAGGAAGATGCAAGTTCAAGCCCAGCCCAGGGAACTTAGCCACTTAGCAAGGCCCTGTCTCAAAATACAAAATGAAAACAAGCTGGGGTGTAGCTGAGTGCAAAAGTCCTGGGTTCCATCCTCAGTGCCACAAAAGAGAGAGAGAGAGAGAGAGAGAGAGACAGACAGACAGACAGACAGACACGGGCCTCACTGTCACCCCAAGCCCTGGCATGTGACTGGGCCGCGTGCACAGCGTCTGCAGGTGGGGGTCCAGGCGGAGCAGCCTCAGCCTCCCCACGTGTCCCTGTGAGCCGAGGCCACCGCATCCCATGCCCCGTGTGACTGCGGGGCGTCGAGACCCTAGGCCTCCCTCAGTGGCACTGCCATCGTCCCTGGGCCCGCGGGGACCTCACCCTAGAGCCCCTTCGGACCGCCAGGAGCCTGGTGCCCACACGGGGGCCTTTGTCCCTTTCTGAAATGACAAGAGACACACAAAAGGGCTTTTAATTAAATCAAAGGAGGGGGAAATGGGCCAGCCAGGCCGCTATTATGTTACCAAATGCGAAAATGAAAACTTTTTTTAAAGCTCTGGTATTAATTTGAGATTATTCAGATAGTTAATTAAAAGTGCCGCATGTGTTAAATATTATTTCAACAGAGATTATCATCAGGCTCTGTAACGCGATCTGCGGACGGGGCTTTATGCAAATACCCGGCCGGGGGGCGGGGCCGCACCCCTGGCCCTGGTGGCCCTTGTGGCCTGTGGTGGAGGGTGGGGACACCGTACCCTCGCACACACATCTGGGCACCTCCCCTCCCGGTCATGCGTGGCGCTGCCCAGGATGGCCCACCCATATGTCGGGCAAACCATGTCACGTTCTATGGCTTTGGAACAGACCGACATGAAGGTTGCCCGGGCCGGAGTGGGTGCTCAGCGTCGGGCTTTGGAACAGACAAACATGAAGGTTGCGGGGTCCCCGTCCTGCAGACACAGCACACAAGCCACGGTGCGAGCCCAGGGCTGGCTGAGACTTTTCAACAGCTACACACTAAAAACATGTCTTTTGAGACCGGGTCCTATTGTGTGGCCAGCCTCAAGCTCGAGCCTCCTCCTGCCTCAGCCTCTCTGTGCTGAGATTACAGGTGTGCGCCATCTCACTGGGCTATGACCACACATCTTAAAAATAAAAAGAAGCTGGGTGTGGTGGTGCACACCCTGTAATCCCAGCATTCTTGGGGGCTGAGGCAGGAGAATGGAAATTCAAACCTAACCTGGGCAATTAGTATTTTAGTGAGACCCTGTCTCATAAATAAATAAATAAGTAAATAAATAAGTGAAATTAATTTTCACATTTTATTTAAGCTGGTATATTCAGAATATTATCATATCCACAAGTGATCAATATAAAAAATGATCAAACCTGTCCTGGTGGCACATCCCCATAATCCCAGCACTCCGGGTGGCTGAGGCAAGAGAACTTCAAGTTTAAGCCCACCCTGGGCAGTTGAGCAACTCTGCAGGACCCTGTCTAAAAACATGGAAAAGGATTAGGAATCCAGCCCAGTGCAAAGGCCCTGGGTTCGATCCCCAGTACAGGAAAAATCTCTGCACCGTGCTGTAGAATTTTTCTCAGCTCCATCTCGGGTCCCAGAGAGGCCCCTCACGGACGGTCACACCGCCAGTTCCCAGGGCCCTGGAGGGAACTCGTGGCGCTCCGACTGGGGCAGGTGCGGCTGGAAGTGGGGCGCCGTCTGGTCACAGCGGGGCAGCGTCTGCCGTCGTGCGTGCCCAGGGCTCGGGCCGCTGCTGCCCTCTGTCGGCACAGGTTGGCAGCGCAGCGCTCCCTGCTGCCCTCCCTGCCCTAACGGGTCGCCCACACCAGGTTGCCTGGACCTTCTGGGGCCACACTGCGCGGGTAGCAGGGGCGGGGCGCTGGCTCTGGGGCCGTCTGGGGATCAAGTGCATTTCACGAACCCCACCTACCAAGTCCAATACGGGCCCTGCCCCTCTTGGCCTGGGCCTGGGGCAAGTGACAGCCACTCTGACCCTGGGAGTCGCTTGACTATAAACTGGGGGTGATGAAAGCCCCCCTATCTGATTTGTAGCCTGGTCTTAGCAGTCCCTGAGCACCCAGGACCTAACCCCAGGGCCTTTGCACCTGTGACCCCACCTGGAGCCACTCTCCCCCCCGCCAGGAGGACTGGGTCCGCATGCTCAGGGTCCCGATCTCCTCTCTGCTGCCCCTGGCCTGGCCTTCCCAAGGGCAGGGCCTGCTGTCCTGTCTGCTTCCTCCTGCCTCACACAGTGCCAGGGCCCAGGTGGGCATCTGAGTGGAGTGCAATGCCTGGAGAATTAAAATGCTGAGGCTGGGACGGGGACGTGCTGGACAGCGGCTCAAGGTGTCTTCTGCAGGGAACATGCACTGCCCTCCACCCCCGCCCCACACCCAGAGTCCCCACCCGAGAAAGGGGCTCCGGTTCCCAGCAGCATCACCCATCATTGTCCCAGGCTGGAAGCACCACCGATCTGTGTGAGCTGCTGGTTAGGGAAGCCAACAGCAGCACGTGCATGTGGCAGAATATTACACAGCCAAGAACAAGAGGCATTGCGCATGTGCAGGGCAAAGAGAGTCTCTGTGGTGGGAGCCCCACGTAGAAAGCCCTGCTCCTGAGGCTGAGGGCCTAAAGCCATGGTGTGGCATTCCGGGAAAAGCAACACCAGGATGTGGCGGGGACCAGGTGATGGGCTGGGTTGTGGCTGCTCTGTGCTTGGCCTCGGTGGGGCTGATCACTGTGCGCATCTCCCAGAATCAGAGGGATTGGGCTAATATTCAATTTCTACTACATGTAACACACAACAATTTAAAAAGCCAGTCACGGAGTTGGGGACTCCCAGAATCATGGAGTGACTCAGCCCCACTGGTTCGGGGCAAGATAGAGAGAAAAGGCTACTGGTGAGAGTTTTGGTGGTGTCTTCCCCTACCCAAAGAGATCGCTTCCCTGGCTCGTCCAGTGGCCCATGCTGGAGACTGAGCAAGGTCTCAAGCTGAAAGGGCAGAGGGGAGGATGGAGCTGGGGTGACCCCGGGGGCCACTTGTGTCACTTCCTGCTTTATCCCTGCCCCTGCCACTACCCACGCGTGGCTGGTGTTGCTAGTAGCAGGCATGGAGGGCTCTGTGCATTTTCTGTGCGTGTGTGTGTGACATCAGGGCTCAAACCCAGGGCCTTCACACTGAGTTACATCTCCAGCCACACACTTTTTTTTTTTTTTTTAATTTTTGAGACAGGTTCTCACTAAGTTACTAAGTTGCCTGAGCTGTGCTTCAGCTTGTGATCCGCCTGCCTCAGCCTCCCACAGTGCTGGGCTGACAAGCAGGCACCCAACATGGGACTGGCCAATCCATGCTTCAGTGGATGCACAGCTATGGATCCATCCCCACAGCAACCCCAGGACATTTTCACCCCAGACGGCACCGTGCCCTCTTTCTGTCCCCTCTTCCCCTCATCCCAGCCCTGGCAGCTCCCTCACCTGGCAGTCCGGGCCCCCAACCCCTCAGCTTCTTTCCTTCCGCAGTGTCTCCTGCCCTCGCCCAGCGCAGCCTTCCCTGCCCCACGCAGGTCCATTCTTCTCCAGCCCAGAGCAAGAGACACCTGCCCCGGTCCTCGCCGGGGGCCAGCGCAGCCCGTGTTGTTCACAGCAAGTCTGCAGTGCTCACTGCCGGGTCTGGCGCCACCCGCGCACCTTGTGAGCCACTTCCAGGGCCAAGGGGATTTGAGGGGCCTGCAGAGGGCCCTGAGGGTGGAGCTGGGGGCTCCCTGCCTGCTCCGTCCTGCCGTCCCTGCCGCCGGCACGGCTATCAGACTGCAGGAGGGGACCATGGCCCGGCCTCCCTGCCAGCACCCAGATTTGGAGTGAACCCCCGGAGCTCTTTGGAGCCAGGGCTTCCTCTACCATCATCGCAGTCTTGAAGCTGCAGCTTGGGGAGCTGGGGGCAGTGGTGGGGGGCAGGTGCCTCGCCCTGTCTGGCCTGATGGAGAGCTGGTAGCGGGAAGCAGGGAGGTGCCCGCAGCTCCCTCCACCCCCAGGCCTCTGTCCCTGGTCCACCTGTGATTTGGGGGTAATCTGTCTGTCATCTCTGGAAGCAGAATTGAAACACATAGCCCGAGGCCAACCTGCCCCTGCCCTCCGCCGCCCTCCCCAGCCCCTTAGTGGCCTTGCGCGGGGTCACCTGGAGTGCGGCCTCACGCGCCCTTCTCTACAGCTAAGCACAGGTGCCACTGCCACAGAGCGCCGGCCGTGTGGGGCTTCCTTCCTACAGCAAAGGTGCCATCTGCTGCGCCCTCTGTCACCTCTCGCTCACACAGCTTCGGGATTTATTCGTGGCACGCGTGGCGTCCGTTCTTTGTGCCCGTCACAGGGATTGCAGGCTGCGCTCTCAGTGGCCAGCAGCGGCCCTTTCCCCCTCTGTGCGCGGCTGAGGGTTTGCAGGAAGCCCTCGAACCGGGCGCCTTCAGCCTAACGGAGGTGGCTGCTGCCCGCGCCCCACTGCACCGGCCCGCTCCTCACCCGCGCCTGATGCCATCTGTGTTTTGCATCTTTCCCAGGTCGGGGAACACAGGGTGGCTTCTCTGTGACTGTCCCTTGTGGGAAGGTGAAGAGCCAGCGGGCGCTGTGGTGGGCGCCATGTGTGTCCCCAGTGTGGTGGGTGCGGAGGGGCCAGGAGTGTGCAAGGGGACAGGGACAGAGGCTGCTGCAGTGCCACCGTGCGCTCCTGCCTTGGGAGCCCTAGCCGTGGGTGCCCCCTCTCTCTGGGACCCCTGGCTCAGCACCCTGGTGGC
>RJWM01045322.1:0-12856 GCA_004363535.1 Dasyprocta punctata | reverse complement strand
CACTCCCTGCTTTGTTTTTATAGCCTAACTGTGGTGGTCACGGCGTCCCACAAGAACAGCTACTCAATGCAGACTGCCAGTGTCTGGGGCTGGCCCTGGGCATGAGATGTGCAGATTGAGGAGGCTTCAAATTTGGCTTGGTTCTCTGGTGCCAGGACCTTCCTGTTCTCCATAATCCTCTCTTTGAACTTGAGAGCAGACTGTGGACAAGGGACTCAGGCGACCTCTGCTGCTCCCCGCCCCTCCCTGCATGGTAGTGGGTGACGGTGATGGACCAGCAGGCAGCCGAGGTGGGGCAGGGGCAGCGCCTGCTCCCTGAGGGTCTCCCTTCCGCGCCGGCAGGGTGGGGAGTGGCGGTAACGCGTGTGCGCGGAGGCGGGAAGGGAAGACAATGGAGCAGGCTTCGTGCTGCCTTTCCGCTCTTCTCTGGAAAACAAAGCGCCTGCGATGAAGCATGCATGAGGCGTGAGATAGGAAATGCAACTGGATGATTCCGAATGGGTTAAACGCCCTGCCCATTTCATTTAAA
This sequence comes from Dasyprocta punctata, assembly GCA_004363535.1. Classification (NCBI taxonomy): domain Eukaryota; kingdom Metazoa; phylum Chordata; class Mammalia; order Rodentia; family Dasyproctidae; genus Dasyprocta; species Dasyprocta punctata. The sequence goes on along the minus strand of RJWM01045322.1, from coordinate 12,327 downwards.
ATCGGCTTTGCGCGATACAAAGCTGAATGGCAAAACTCCAACTAATCATTTAAAATTTTAATTTTTCTTGACAGACACGATAACTTTAAAGGGCAAATTTTAAAAAAGCAAACACCTTGAGGAGGGGTGAGATAGAGCAGCAGGAAGGAGCAAGCTTTTCATGTTATCCTTTTAATGGTACTGGTCCCCCTGCGTCCCGAACAAGGGGTCACACATTTTCATTCTGCACGTGGACCCCATCGATACTGCAGCCGCCCTGCAGCACCGCCCGCAGACACTGCAGCGCTGAGGTTTCGGGTGCACTTAGGGCGAGGGGGGAAGGGGCACCCCCAAGGGCCTCGCTGTTGCTTCAGGAAGGGCGGAGGTGACCGTGATTTCTGGAGGAACGTGCTTCAGAAATTAAGCACGAAAAGCCGGGCGTGGTGGCGCACGCCTTTAATCCCAGCACTCGGGAGGCTGAGGTAGGAGGAGCGTTGTGAGTTTGAGGCCGGCTTGGGCTACAACGTGAGCGCAAGGCCGGCCTGAGCTACATAGTGCGACCCTGCCCCAAAACACCAGGGCTGGGAGTTTGGCTCAGTGGCTTAAGCGCCTGCCCTGGCAGGTGTGAGGTTGTGAGTTCAATCCCCGGTGCCGCAAGGAAAAAAAAAAAAAAAAAAAAGAAAGAAAGAAATTAAGCACCAGGATGTCAGAGCTGAGACTCAGGCACCCTCATGTTTGGTCTCAGCTTCCTCCCTCCAGGGGAGGACAGACAGTCCACGCAAGGAACTAGAAGAGGGAGATGGAGGCCAAGTCAGAAAAGCCGTCAGCCTTACAAAGCATCACCTAAATAAAGTTAAAGAACTAAATGAAAGTAGTGATAGACTGTCTCACTAGCACACCTAAGAGGTGTTTATTTTGATTAACTGATCAACAAAATAAAAATAAACTCAATTATCATGCCTCATCCTTTTAGATTGTTTAGCATAAGTATTTTATGGAAATTTAAATAAGCCCACAAATACCAGGAATAACAGTCCTGTACTCCTGTGGCAGAATTTTAAAGTGTTTTCTTTGAAGGTAGTCTGAAAGCAACATCAAAATATCTTGGATTGGTGACTTGGAAGGGCCACCTTCCTTTTGGAATCTTAAATATGTCCTTAAAATTGGCAACGTGGATTCCCAAGAGAAGGCAAGCAAAAAGAAACAGTGGGATTGCCTGCATTTCCCGACCTGCTGCTCTTCATCTCCTGTCAGTTAAGATACGGTGACACCAAAAATGTAACCAAAATGTTTCTAGTCTTTGAAGCCTAAGTCATGCTGAATGAAGACCATTTGTCAGGGAAAACTGCGGCCAGCCAGGGGACCTCTCCCGACCTCTACACGGCGTCTGGAATGCTCTTAACTCTTCACTATTTTACAGTTCTTATCTTGCACAGCATTTTGTAAGAGATAAGTGATCCTTTTTTATGTACTATTGACCAGATAATTAATTCATTGATTATCTGTCTCTGTGCCCAGAAATGCAAAGAGAAATCATATACTACTGAACATACATATTGACCGCTTAGTTCATTTTGTGCAATTTATCTGGATAACCTCCTTTAATCCTTCCATGACACTGTGAGTTTGGCCCTATTATTATCCCATTTTACAGACAAGGACATCAAGGATTAGAGGTTGAACAATTTGTCCAAATTCACAGAACTCGTGAGTGTTAAAGACAGAATTTAAATCTTGGTACTTGGATCCTAGAGCCCATGGAACCCAACCACTGAACAACTCAACTCTGTCTCCTCAGAGTTTACTAAAGCAGCCCCCTTATCGAATCTCTATTATATAGAAAGATTAGCTCAGGAGGCTGAGGTAGGTGGAGCGTTGTGAGTTTGAGGCCCTCTTGGGCTACAACGTGAGCGCAACGCTGGCCTGAGCTACATAGTGTGACCCTGCCTCAAAAAACCAGGGCCTGGAGTTTGTCTCAGTGACTTAAGCGCCTGCTCTGGCAGGCGTGAGGCTGTGAGTTCGATCCCTGGTACCACAGCAAAAAAAAAAAAAAAAAAAAAAAAAAAAAAAAAAAAAAAAAAAAAAAAAAAAAAAAAAGAAAGATTACTACTGCTCTGCCATAAACAAAGATAAACTTGAATCATTTGTAGGAAAATATATGCACCTTAAGACCCTAATGTTAATTGAAATAAATCAGACACACATACTTAAATATCACATAGTTTCTCTTACACGAGAAACCCAAAGTAAAAATAAAAACCAAAATAAAAAATAGATAATAGGAAATAGGTAGATAGATTTTTCACAAAAGGGAAGGGGACCAAGAGATGGAGAAAGAGGGTATGGAGGGAATGAGAAAAGAATTAAGATGTGTTTTGTACATGGATCAACTCCACACAAGGAATGTAATCATTATGTACTACAAACATGCTAATAAAAGCAAAAGTATTCTGCACGAATCTTTCTGCCTCCTCTCCTTGAGGATGACATCACATGAGTACTGGTGTGTTAGTTCTTTTTTTCTTCTTCTTTTTTTTCAAGACAGGGTCTCACTATGTAGTTCAGGCTAGGCTTGAACTCACTATGTACTGTAACCTCAAATTTGTGGCAATTCTCCTACCTCAGCCTCCCAAGTACTAGGATTACACGCATGCACCACCACGCCCAGGTATACTGGTGTGTCTGAATTCTGCTAGCCAGTGTGACAGAAGGGAAACACAGCCTAGTGGAAAGTCCAGTGCTATTGCCCCCTGCTCGGAATTTTTGCACTTAAGCTGAAACCATCTGCAAGAACTGCAATGAAACATAATTACTTTCCACTATCCCAAGTCTAACAATACCTGCTTCAGATAGTCTTAGGGAGTACAGAGCAGTCACATTTGCATGAAACCCTGGGTAATTTTAGAATGATTATTTAATTAGCTGATCTAGGAGCACTTAGGATAAAGATTGTATTGATCTCTATGAGTCGGCCTGTATTCCTAAAGAGAAAAATTGCCGGGCTAAACTGATTTTTAAAGAGCTGCTGCAGTGATAACAGGGGTATTCTGCCAAACTCGGCTAAGTACTTTGGGAACTCAGTGGCTTGTGGTTAAGATGGAGAATCACAGACTGATGATAATGACTTCTATGTACTATATTATAAGAATTTTATTTTTGGAGGATATTAATCTTGGGAGAGTTTTGAAGAGACATCTTTTTCTTTGTTGGTGTGTGTGGGGGTGTCTTTTTGAGACAGGGTCTTGCTATGCAGTTCAGGCTGGCCTTCAACTTGCTCTGTAACCCAGGCTGGCCTTGAACTCACAGCGATCCTCCTGCCTTAGCCTCCCAAGTGCTGAGATTACAGGCATGTGCCATCACGTCTAGCTTTGAAGTGGCATCTTATCAGTTAGTACATTTAACTTTGTCCTAATAAACATTTTTTTGAATCAGTAATGTTGATAAAAACAGAGGATGTTCATCAGATTTTGAAATGATAAAGTACTTATGGTATATAGTGTGATTAGATAGATATTGTAGAAGCCTTGAAGATTTAATCACCACAGGACGGCAAAATTCAATGGCACCACATGGGAAATTCTGTTCAGATTTTTAAAATTGACTCATTTAGCCAGGTGTGGTGGTGTAATTCCAGCACTCAGGAGGCTGAGGCAGGAGGATGGCTGTGAGCCCATCCTGGGCTACATAGTGAGTTCAAGACCAGCATGGAATACATAGCGAGATCCTGTCTCAAAACCCAAAAACCAAAACAAACAAACAAAAAAACCAAAATGACAACATCAAAAAAAAAAAAAAGTGGACTCACTTGCAGAGAGAGTTTGTATCAGTCAGGCTAGACACAGTGGTGGTGACAGGTGACAGCCCCGCTTTCACACCGCAGTACGCATCGTGGGACCTGGGCTTTGCATTTTTCTATGCAGGCATCCAGGGAGGCGGCTTCAGGATGATGAAAGCCACTGCACGAAAACTGCTTCTCACAGTGACAGAGGGACACAGCCTGTCTAAACTACTGTCCTCTCCTTGCTGAGACAAAATACCTGATACCCAAGTTAAAGGGGAAAGGTTTATTTCACTCACAGTTTACAGAGGTTTCAGTCCATAATTTGGGGGCTTGGCCGAGGAGCACCACGGAGGAGGGACAGTTCTTGGCAGCAGAAGACAGCTAAAGCGAGCCGGGGAAGGGGGAGCCAGCCTCTCCCTGCCCCCTGTATTGTATCCAGTCTGCTGGGATCACGGCAGTGGCAATGCAATCAGTGGACTGATTTAGGAATCACCCACCCTCAGCCCTAGCGTTGCACCATGACTGAATCACACACTCTAGAGTTGGCCACCTCTGAAAAGACCCTCTGAGAACGAGGCTTTGGGAGGACCTCAGTGCAGAACACAGCCACACAGCCATCTCACGTCAGTGCTCTGCGCTTCCGGTGACGTAGCACAGTTCCTTTCGTGTCCTCTTGGCCATGCAGGTCACAGGAGCACGCCTGGCTCCCGAGAGCCAGGAGCCTCCTCCCTCCGTGTGAGGGGATGGAGTCAGAACTGCCCACTGAGCTTCAGATTAGACCCAGCATATGGCTGCTCCTGTGACCACAGCTGAGGGCTTCAGTCGGCGACAAAAGCAACATAAGCCAAGTGGGTGAAGAGGTCAGTCCGTCTCGGAGGGCACTGACGGAGGTGTCCATGGCAGGCTGGACAATGGCCTCCAAAGAGATCCACTTCAAAACCCCCATAGAATGTCACCTTCTGTGGCAAACAGACAGCTTACCTTGAGGATTCTGGGCTGGGGAGAGTTTTCCTGGGTTACCCAAGAGGGCCCTAAGGATAATCGCGATTGGCCTTTTGTAAGAAGGAGACAAGGGGAACTTGGAGAGACAAACCGTGCAGATGAGGAAGGACCCAGCCCCTGCTGACACCTTCATTCCAGGCCTGGGAGGCTCACGTCACACATCCGATGTCCAGAGGTGGGGAATGGTGATGCCGTGTGGTTTGGAGACGTGAGAGTCAGGGTTTGCTCCAGCAGCACCAGGAAACAAATGCAATGAGCGAGAGCTCTTGCTAGGGGTTTGGCGTAGGGGCACAAGACCCTGGGTCCCATCCTCAGTACCTCTCTCCCCAAACACATGCACACACACACACATGTGAGTTCTTCTGTTTGGAACATTAAAGAAGCTCATAGTATGTAATATACAGAGCTGCAGAAGCTGCTAGCAAGGTTTAATGTGAAAAAGAGAAAACAAAAGGTTCCTGTGTGAGCACTGCCTTGGGAGCGGGGCTGAGGCCTGCTCCTCATGGGCACGCAGGCAGCCTTCATCGGTGAGTGGCCTGTGCCAGGGCTGGCTGGCTCCCCGCAGAATGCCACCTGCTCCTCGTTAGCCTCCAGACTACGCTGGCACCACTGGATACAGACCACAAAGATGCCAGGTCACTGCCGGTAAAGGGTATCCTGGGAAGGAATCTGGCCTTCTGTAGGAAATCTGGATACATAGTTCCTGCTGAGCCCTGCCTGCTGGCCAGCGTCTAGGCCTGATTGTGACCTTGAAGAGGAACAGAGGGTGGCTTGGAGTATGCAAAAGTGGGCTGGTGATTAGTTCAGCTGGGCAGCTAAGCTGTGAGTCTCAGGGGACCAGGTGTAGGCTGAGTCAGAAGGATGCAGTGTAAAGGTCTGGAGGCAGGGAAGCACCCACTCGGAGCACTGAGAAGGACAGGTGGGCAGGAGGGGACTAGAGAAGAGTTTGAATGGGATTTTGCCTGTGGATGATCTGAAACCCAAATGGTCAACGGGGAGGACTGAGATCCTGAGTGAATCCCAGGAATACTCAGGTTCATTTTAAATCCCATCATCCAGGGCCCAGTTTAAAGGTCAGGGCCACATCTTCAAGGGCCCTTTCTTGCTTTGCCTCCTTTCAGTTCTTTTATGGACTCCTCTGTTATGGTTGATACATTGTGTCAACTTGAGAACTTGAGAAGTTTAACTGAGAGACTCAGCAGGCAGCTAGGGTTCTTACTTTGTAAACATCCTCAGCCTGCGCAGAGGAGGACACAGAGGTTTTGTGAGTGCTACACCCACCCTGGGGGTCGGGGTGGTCTATGCACAATATAAGGGAGAAAAAGAGGCTTGCTCTTGTCCCCCCCACCCTTTTTGCTCTGGCTGCTTTTGCTGGTTGCTGCCTTGAAGTGTTGCCCGTATGCCGTGCCACCCTGCCTTGGAACCAGATGATTATGGATTGAAACCTCCCAAAACTGTAAGATAAACAAACCTTTTCTTCCTTCATTTTGGGTGTCAGGTGTTTTGTCTCAGCAACAAGTGAAAAGTAAAAGTAACTAAGACATTGTCTCCCAGGCCACCCACTGAGGTCACCTTTGGTCATCACCACCTGTGGTGTCATCACCTGAGTCACGGATTAACCATGCCAGCCTCTGGGATGTAGGGCCTGGAAGTTCAGCTCCAAGCCAGCACCCAAAAGATCCTTTTGGTCTTTAAAGCTGGGTAACTAATACACTGAACACTACATTCTTCTAAATTCTACACTGCCACTCCCATGCCACCTGGCAGATGAAGGTAGTAGGAAGGATATTTTATAAATAATGCATCGTGTAATTCACAAGGACAGCTCTGGCTGTCCCCTTGGCAGTGAGGAGGGCCCCTGGGAGCAGACCCCTGGGCACATCTCTCCTGAGTCCTTGACTGAATCCCAACTGCTGCTTGCATGGCAGACACCTCAGATACGCAGTGTTCTGCAAATCTGAGCTCATGATCTTCCTGCAGTACAGGGAATCCTCGCCTCCCTTGCAAACCTATTTCTTCTTCAGTTTTCCTGAATTAGTGCAGCCACATTTACCTGTGTTGCAAGGTAAGGAAATTGAGATCTTTCTCCACTCAATCCTGTTTTCACTGGGCTACTCGTGACCTCAGATCCTATATTGCAATACTTTCTGGTTCCATTCCTTATCCTTTGTTCCCTGCCACAACTGCCTTCATACAGGACACCCTTCTGGACCTCACCGTGATCTGGAGGAGTCCACATTTGTTATCCCAGGGGAAAGCTATTGAAATTTCAATAAGTAATTCCAATCTACCACTTCCAGTGTAATCCATGGCGAGAATAAAGACAGTAAGATGCACTTGTAGTTGTAGGGACCCAAGGGGGACCTAAGCCCAGCTAGTATGATGACTCACCGGAACAAAGGCCTTGATCCAGGGCCCAACCTGGGTGTTATTAATTCGTGAAGAGGGGAGTGGCTCAGGGATGAGTGACTGAGAGAGAAAGGCAGGAAGTATATAAATGCTGTGAGCTGGGCTAGGTAGGAGGCTTGAAATCACCTCTATAGTACACACACACACACACACACACACACAGAGAGAGAGAGAGAGAGAGAGAGAGAGAGAGAGGCAGAAAGAGTGATCTGCATATCACAGATTGAGTAAGCATCTCATGTGCGCCTGGGCTCTGATGTGTAATCTTCATACCTGAGATGTCAGGGCCTCTTTCTCGGGTCTCAATCTCGGCAGACAGAGCAGAGTCACTCAGTCTGGCTCACACATATTAGTTTAGAGCTATAGGCAAGGCATCACTGATCTGTAGCATTGCTTTAGAGACTAAGCATCAGCTCCTTGACTAGACCTATTTGTAGCACTTAAAGCTAATTGAGGGGATAAAGAAATACCCTAACCAGCTCTGTATATGTCAATACATGGAAACAGGGCCAGGTTTAGCCAAATTGGAGACAGATGCTTTTCGTACAAGGAGAGCCATCCTGGCTGTCTTCCACACCTTCACTCAAATTTCTATATTTTATTTCTAGTAAATCTTCAAGAGCCCCACGATGATTCCTTCAGCTACCAATCTCCTCCCACTCCAGCCATTTTATCCTGTTCTCTTTGAGAAACCCAAAATATACATCAAGTGAAATCAAAGATAGACAACAGGAAGTAAGGAGACAGAACTTTCTCAGTGGGAAGAGAATCAAGAGACAGGAAGGGGAGAGGAAAAGGATGAAAAAAGGATTAAGGTGTACGTGGACCAACTCCCCACAAGGAATACAATTATGTACTGCAAACATGCACTGATAAAAATAAAAATAAAATTAAAAAGACATTAAAAAAGAGTTGGTGCTCTACCCTATCAACTTCCTGGTTCCCCCCCTTTCTGATAGAACAACTTCCAGTTTCTCCATGATGCTAATAAAATCCCCTCACAGTCTGTTTCAGCATATGATTTATGAGCTGGTCACATGGAGCATCTTGTGGCTGTGATCCAAAGGCCCTTTGACACCTGCAGATCTCTGAACACACTGAGTCCTTTGCTTGAGTACCCCCTGCACTTCCCTGCCTGGTTCTTTATTACCTGTTCACATGACATCTGCACTGCATAAGTTTTTAAGCAAGGCGATGCGTATTTTCTGGAACGTTCTCTCTCCCCCAGAATCTGTTCATGCCTGTATTACAGAATGTAGGGCCCTGACTAGAAACTATCTACGTATCTGTTTGCTCCTTCAATTAACTGTGATCTCCTAAGAGACCGTATCTTTTTTCACCTTTGCATTCGTATTGCCTAGCATAGACCCTGGTACAGGGACACCACTAACTAATTACTTATAATATTAACCAATTGACATCACAGCTGATGCTGATTAGCCAATCAGCACAAGCACCTGCCTAGAACAGTTTATGCTGGAGGACGTTACAGAGAGCACTTACGTCTAGGGTCAAGCAGGGCTGCCTTTGTATATTTTTGCTGCAGTTTCCAATATAAATTTATCCCATTTATCCTTCCATACTTGGGGTAGATGAAAACTAATAGATGATTTTTCAAATTTTACCAGAAAATTTAGCCTTTTTAAAAATTTTAAACAAAAGGAAAGTAAGAAACCAAAGCAAAACAATTTCACAACCAGCCAATAAGAAAGTAACAATAATCAGCACACTGCATATTATTATATTCACAGAAACTGATTAGGATAAAAGATATAGACATGAAACATTAACCTTTTAGGGAACTTTATCTGATTATTGCTCTAAGCCACAAGAGAGAATTTTTTATTAAGTTTTATTCTTAAGGCTTACTGTATCATAGTAGGCCAAATTATGAATTATTATAATGGGTGGCGGGGCAGGGATCTTACAGGAACACCTTCCAGGTGTCCTTAGGCTGTCTGACATCGCCCAAGGGCACACGGGTCCCACATGGACATCGTGTGAGCACTACACAGATTATATCCTAAAACTATACAGTTGCCTGCAGGATGTAGATTATATGGCTTACACAACAGCTTGAGCTCCCTTCTACATCCCTTAAAAGATCCTGGGTATCCTACACAGAACCTCTCCCAGCTAGTGGAAACTCTATTTCCTTACCTTTATATCTTTCAAATAAATTTGCTTACACCCTACCTCTCCTGTCTGCAGTGTCATCTTTTTGTCACCGTGAGACACGACCCTGGCATTCTGATAACACTGACACCTTGATCTTGGGCTTCCAGACTCCAGAACTGTGAGAAATAAATTTTTGTTTCGTATAGGCCACCTAGGCCACGGCATTTGGTTATAGCACACTAAGCTGATGAAGACAATGGTTGTGGATGACAGAAATTGAGGGAAGACAGTTCTCGGCCTGTTACCGCACAGTGCCACCAGCAGTCGCGGTGACGTGGAGACCTGGGCTTGGATTGGAAGAGCAACTTCAGTGCACCAAGGCTTTCTCTTATCTATTTGCTTAAGAAATGAACCCAAGGTTAAAACCACAGCAACAGCAGGAGGTAGGGTGTAAGCAAATTAATTTAAAAGATATAAAGGCAAGAAAAAAAGTCTGATCTCAGCCAAACAAGGAAAAAAGTACTGCCGCATGCCATTACCTTTATGACAGTGCTGCGGGCCAAAACAAGGGGCGGAAGACTGGTGTCACTTTGGTCATTCTCTGACCCGTGCTCCTTAAGCCTCCCGTTTGTAGAGAAGGGGAATGGGAAGGCTGGGTCTAGGGAGGAGATGAGGGAAAAGTCCCAGGCACAAAGCCCTGGAACATTCCAGATCTTTTTTTTTTTTTTGGCACTGGGGATCGAACTCACAGCCTCACGCCTGCCAGTCAGATGCTTAAGCTACTGAGCCAAATTCCCAGCCCTAGTTTTTTGAGGCAGGGTCGCACTATGTAGCTCAGCCTGGCCTTGCGCTCACGTTGTAGCCCAAGCCGGCCTCAAACTCACAACGCTCCGCCTACCTCAGCCTCCCGAGTGCTGGGATTAAAGACGTGCGCCACCATGCCCGGCTAACATTCCAGATCTCAGCAGAAAGCAAAGAAGGTACCAGGTTTTCCCACCATCCAGGGCTATTGCCTAGATGGTGTGCCTGAGCCTCACCCTTTGGAGACATCTAGGAACACAGGCTGCACCCCTGAATGGAAGGGGTGAATCTGCAGACAAACCTGCATAGTTAACCCCAGAGGCCTGGTTTTGGGTGTCTTTCCTATGTCTGCTTTTCCAGCAGCATAAACCCTTAATTTCAAGAATATTTTCTCCTGTTATATCTTTGCTTTTTTTTTTTTTGGTTGTTTTATTTTTCTTTTTTGTGGGCCTCTAGCCTGCTAGTCATTCTGTTGTAACTTTGAAACTTTTTCTTAAAATCAATTTTTTGCTTTCTGCTATTAGTCTTTCTTATTTTTATCATGTTCATCCTTTTTGTATTACCTCCGCCTCATTAATTTTAAAAGTGGGTATTTTCCCTGTGTTCATGGTGATACCATAAAGCTTTTCTTCTATGTTACTATTTCTTTTTGTTTGCAGGATTGGGAATTAAACCCAGGATTTGCCTTTTATTTTATTCATTTGTTTCTTATCACATTTTTGACCAACTTGTTCCACTATTTCTTTTTCATGGCCCTCAATTAAATCCCACATCTATATTAAAAAGAGATGGAGGTAGGGGAGGAAAAAAATCATTTTGAGAATCTAGAGAACATCCAGGGAAAGAGAACAAAGAGAGTGCGACCCTAAAAGGGGGAAATAGGACTTCATATTTCTATATTTTTTTATTTATCTTTTACTATTTATTTATTTTTTATTTAAGAGAAAAAAGACACAGGAAAGAAAAACAAAAAGTGAAACAGACAAACAAACAACAACAACAAATCCAATACAATAACATTATAGGTTTACAAAACAAGGTGATAGGAATTTGACAATGGTTGTAATATTACATATTGTTACCTTCAAAAGGGTTGATTAGATTAACAGATATAGACATGTAAGATTGATCTAATCAGATGAACATTAACTGTTCTTTTTCAGTAACTAATACATTTAGTAGTATAGTCATTTTAGCTATCTTATGTATACATAAATACAAATTTATGTCTTTTTCCTTTTCCCTTCCTTTTTCCTCCTTTCCCCCATCCCAATTACTTTTCCTCTTTGAGCAGTTTCTTACCCTTACACAGTATTTATTGTACACTGTGGATCATATGTACTTTTTCAGTTTCTTACACTAGAGAGACAGTATGGTATTTACACATGTGAGTTTGATTTATTTCACTTATGAGTACGATCTCAAGTCACATCCTTTTACTTATAAAAGTCTTGATGCAATCTTTCCTGATAGCTGAGTAGTACTCCATTGTATAAAAATACCACATAATTTTTATTCATTCCTTGATTGATGGACACTTGGGTTGTTTCCAAGATTTGGCTATTACAAATTGGGTTGCTATAAACATGGGTACACATATATCACTATGATACCATGTTTTCAATTCTTCTGGGAAAATGCCCAGAAGTGGGATAGCTGGGTCAAATGGAATCTCTAATCCTAGCTTCTTGAGGAATCTCCACACTGATTTTCACAGTGGTTACACCAGTCTACACTCCCACCAACAGTGTAGAAGAGTTCCTTTTTCCCCACAGCCCCTCCAGCATTTGTTATTGGTTGCTTTCCGGATCTTGACCATTCTTTCTGGGATGAGATGGAATCTCAGTGTTGTTTTAATTTGCATTTCCCAAATGACCAGTGATGTTGAACATTTTTTCATATACTTATTTGCCATTTGTATTTCTTCATCTGAGAATTATGTATTCATCTCAGATGCCCATTTTTGGATGGGGTCCTTGAATTTGGGGACCTGACTTTTTTAATTCTTTATATGTTCTAGATAAAAGTCCTTTGTCTGAGGAACAGTTGACTAAGATATTTTCTTTTTTTTTTTATATTTTATTAATAATAAAAGACAAGGCAGAAGAGAATCCCCCATACTTGCTACATTGCCTGCTATAAAGAGATGCTTGGGTTGCTGACCAGAGGCCTGGCCAAATCTACAAAACAAAAGTTGGTTGATGTTCCTTGGTTGCTATCAATCCAGCCAGACCTCC
>RJWM01045321.1:0-12859 GCA_004363535.1 Dasyprocta punctata | reverse complement strand
GGCAAAAGAAATCACAAGAACTTCATAAACATATGGAAATTAGCAAATTCTATTGGGGAAGATAGCCATGACAGGCTCTTCCAGGAGAATCAACAGCTCCAAACAACAACACTTAGGAGAACCCACAATGCCCCGTTCTTCCTTCCTCTCCACATCTCTTTTTACACTGGCAACCTTCCTCAGGTGGGCCATCTACACTCAGCACCATGCTGATTTAATTCAGCTGGTGTTAAATTGACCACTAGTTTTTGATCCAAAACACACATATAAACAACAACTTACTGATGAACCTCAAACTTCTATAAAAACAAGAGCAAGCTAACCTAAAACCTCATACAAGGGAAGAAATTAAAAAGATCAGCAGAAATTAACACATTGGAGACTAAAAAACAATACAAAGAATCAATCAAAGAGTTGGTTCTTTGAAGGATTAAATAAAATTGACAAACCTTTAGTCAACCCTATAAAAGAAAAGAAAGATTCAAATACACACAATTAGGAATTAAAAGGTTGAAATCACAACAGACCCTGCAGAAATCCAGAAAATCATCTATACCTACTTTGAAAACTTGTATTCTAATAAGATGGAAAATACAGTAGAAATGGACAAATTCCTAGATACATATTGTCTTGGTTACTCTTACTTTTGTCTCATTGCTGGGACAAAATACCTGACACCCAAAATGAAGAAAGGAAAGTTTTATTTATCTTACAGTTTTTGGAGGTTTCAGTCCATAATCAGCTGGCTCCAAGGCAGAGTGGCATGGCACAGGGACAACACTTCAAGGGAGCAGCAAGCAAAGGCAGCCAGAGCCAAAAAGGGGTGTGAGCAAGCCTCTTCTCTTCCCTTATACTGTACACAGAATACCACCCCCCACTCCAGGGTGGGTATAGCATTCACAAATCTCCTTGCCTTCCTTTGCACAGGAAAAGAATGTTTACAAAGTAGGACCCCTGGCTCCCTGCTGAGTCTCTCAGTTAAACTTCTGACTTTCTCAAACTGACACAATGAACAGGTAACTGATTATGCTCTACACCCCAGGATGTAGAGCTGCTGAGTTATTTAATAAAGCTTCTAGACTTCTAAAGTTGACACAGTGTATAAACCATAACACATATGAATAACCAATACTGAATCAAGAAGATATAAAAATCCTAAATAACCCAATATCAATAAATGAAATTAATGATTTAATTAAAAATCTATCAAAAAGAAAATCCCAGTCCCTGATGGATTCGCTGCTGAATTTTACAAGAAATTTAGAGAAGACCTAACACCACTACTTGTCAAACTCTTTAATGAAAGTGAACAGGGAGCAATACTCCCAAATTCATTCCTGGAAGCAAGCATTACCCTGATACCAAAACCAGAGAAGGACCCAACTAAGAATGAAAATTACAGACCAATTTCCCTAATGAACATTGATGCAAAAATCCTCAGTAAGATAGCAAACAGACTGCATCAAATCCTCAAGAAGATTGTACACTTTGATCAAGTGGGATTCATCCCAGGATGGAGGGATGGTTCAACATATGTAAATCCATAAATGTAATACACCATTTTAACAGAGCCAAGGACAAAAATCGTATGATCATCTTAATACATGCAGAAAAAAATAGATACAGGAAAAACTTTTGACCAAGTCCAGCACCCATTCATGATAAAAAAAAACCTACAAAAATTTGGAATAGATGGTCTTTATCTCAATCTAATGAAAGCCAACTACAAAAAACCAACAACCAACATCATACTAAATGGACAAAAACTGAAACCTTTCTCTCTAAAATGAGGAACAAGACAAGCGTGTCCACTGTCTCCACTCTTATTCAACATAGTGCAGGAAAATTTGACTGGAGCAATTAGACAAGAGAAAGAAATAAAAGGAATAAAGATAGGAAAAGAAGGAGTTAAACTATTGTTATTTGCACATGACATGATACTCTACTTAGAAGACCTCAAAAACTCCACCAAAAGACTTCTATATCTAATAGGAAAATTCAGTAATGTAGCTGGGTATAAAGTCAACACTCAAAAATCAATAACCTTTCTGTATACAAATAACAAACTGTCTGAGAGAGAAATCAGGGAAACAATACCTTTTACAATAGTATCCAAAAAAATGAAATACTTAGGAATCAATCTAACAAAAGAAGTAAAAGACTCTACTTTGAAAACTACAGTACTCTGAAAAAGGAGATTGAAGAAAATATTAGAAAATGGAGATATCCCGTGCTCTTGGGTAGGAAGAACTAATTTAGTGAAAATGGCCATACTTCCAAAACTGTTATACAGATTCAGTGCAATCCCAATCAAAATTCCCATAGCATACCTCATAGAATTAGAGAAAACAATCCTAAAATTCATCTGGAACCAGAAGAGACCTAGAATAGCACAGGCAGTCCTGGGCAGCAAAGACAAGACAGGGGGCATCACAAACTCTGACTTGAAATTAATTATAATGCTCCTGTGATAAAAACTGGCCTGGTACTGGCAAAAGAAAAACAGACCCAAAGATCAGTGGAACAGATTAGAAGATGCAGATACAACTGCAGACATACTAAACTACCTTATCTTTTTTGTTTTGTTTTGTTTTGTTTTGTTTTGTTGTTTTTTTATGGGGATCTGACTCACAACCTTGTACCTGCCAGGCAGACGCTTAGGCCACTGAGCTAATACCCCAGCCCTAAGCTACCTTATCTTTAAAAAAGGTGCCAAACACATACACTGGAAGAAACATAGCCTCTTAAATAAATGGTGCTGGAAAAACTGGCTCTACATATGCCGAAGATTAAAACTGGACCCATATCTTTCATCACGTACCAAGCTAAAATCAGAATGGATCACAGATCTTAATACTAAAACAGAAACATTAAATCTACTGGAAGATAGAGTGGGTAAAACTCTTGAAGACATTGGTGTAGACAGACTTTATGAAAAAAATGCCAACTGCATAAGAACTATAACAAAGAATCAGCAACTGGGATCTCACCCTCGTGAAAAGACTTTGCACAGCAAAAGAAACCACCAACAAAGTGAAGAGGCAACCCACGACATGGGAGAAAATATTTGCCAGCTCTACCTTAGACAAACGATTACTATCAAGAACATATAAAGAATTCAAAAAAATCAGTCCTCCCAAATTTAAAGACTCAATCCAAAAATGGGCATCTTGTTGGGAGCCATTGAAGCTGGAAAATGACCCAAACATGACCTTACCAAAGTAACAAAGAGCACCTAGGTCAATCACGTGAAAAACGCTCCTACAGCCCAGCAAAACAGGAGGCTCCTAAACAATCCAGGCCTGGGTTGCTAGGCTGAGGGGCTGAAATTGACGTCATCCTTCCCAGTATATAAATAAAGCGGCAACATTGGTTGAGCAGTACCTTTCCTCCCATCAGGAGGATAAGGGCTCCACCTGACTCCAGCTCTCTGTCTCTGTCTCTGTCTCTGTCTCTGTCTCTCTCCTCATCCTCTTGCGGTCCTTCACCCCAAGAACCTCAGGAGCTGCGTGGGTCACGGCAGCATCTGAAATGAATACACACTTCTCAGATGAAGAAATACAAAGAGCAAATAAATATGTGAAAAATCTTCAACATCACTGGTCATTTGAAAGATGCAAATTAAAACAACACTGAGATTCCACCTCACCCAAGAAAGAATGGCTATTATCAAGAAATCAACCAATAACAAATGCTGGAGAAGCTGTGGGGAAAAAGGAACACTTCTTCACTATTAATGGTAATGCAAACTGGTGCAACCACTGTGGAAATCAGTGTGGAGATTCCTCAAAAAACTAGGACTAAAGGTCCCATTCAACCCAGCTATTCCCTTTCTATTTCCAAAAGAATTAAAAACATCATACCACAGTGATATATGTGCACCCATGTTGATAGCAGCACAATTTGTAATAACTAGATCTTGGAAACAACCTAAATGCCCACTGACTGAGGAATGGATAAAAAAGATGTGGTATTTTTATGCAATGGAATACTACTCAGTCATAAAGAGGGATAATCTGGAGACTTTTACAGGTAAATGGATGCAACTTGAGACTATACTCGTTAATGAAATAAATAAGACACACGTGTAAACATATTGTTTCATTAGTGTGAGAAGTTGAAAGAAAAAACATGTATATGTGTATGCATATGTATATGTATATAAAACAATAGTTTAGATAGTTATACTACTGATTTTTCTGAGTTCACTGAAGAGAAAGATTTGTGCTGGTATTGTTCGGACAATTGAATGCAGTTGTCTTGTGCTTTGCATGAATGATTTGGGGATGACAATGTGCAAAGTGTGTACCATTGTTGCCCCCGACTGATGTGTTTTGAAATTTTTTGTAGTTTGTTCTTTCTTTCTTCTTCCTCTTCTTCCTCTTCCTCCTCCTCTTCTTCTTCTTCTTCTTCTTCTTCTCCCTCTTTGTTTTGTTTATCCTTGAAATAAAATGGATTTGGAAAAGATAAAATAAAATAAAATAAAATAAAATAAAATAAAATAAAATTGAAACCCTATCATCTGCATGAAAATGATTGGAACTAGAGGATATCATAGTACATGAAATAAACCAGACACAGAAAGACAAGTATAACATGTTTTCTCTTATATGTAGAAACAAACATACAAAAGGTAACATGGCAGTTGAAGGGGAATTACTAATGATGGAGAAGAGAACTGTGGAGAGAGAAAGAAAGAGGGTAGAATAGAGTGGATGAGCATAATTAATGCATCACGTATGCATGTGTGGAACTATCACAGTAAATCTCATTAATTTGCACAATTAGTAGGTGGTACTAATTATAATAAAATTTTAAAGTATTTATAATACTGGCCTGAGGTACAGCTCATGGTAC
This sequence comes from Dasyprocta punctata, assembly GCA_004363535.1. Lineage (NCBI taxonomy): Eukaryota > Metazoa > Chordata > Mammalia > Rodentia > Dasyproctidae > Dasyprocta > Dasyprocta punctata. The sequence goes on along the minus strand of RJWM01045321.1, from coordinate 8,002 downwards.
AACACTAACCTGGCATGCACATTGTTCTAGGTTCAATTCCCAGCACCATGAGAGTAAAAATACTGAAACACTAAGTAAAAGAGCAATATGTGAAGTTACATAACAGGATACACAAAGACAGAGAGGGGAGTAAGACTTTTTGCTTTTATATACTTTTAACTTTTAACCACATGAACGTATTATATAGACAAGCATTTTAATTTAAAAATAATTTACCAAGCTGGGGATTTAGCTCAGTGGCCTAAGTACCTGCCTGGCAGATGTGAGGTTGTGAGTTTGATTCCCAGTACCAAAAAATAAAATTAAATTAAATTAAATTTTTAAAAAAAACTTACCTAAGTCAGTTCAGTGATTTATGCCTATAATTCCAACTACAACATAGACTGATAATGTAATTTCACGACTTTGTAATATAATTTCATGTTCCAACTACAACAGAGACTGAGGCAAGAAAATCTCAAGTTCAAGGTCACCCTGGGTAATTCAGTGAAAAATAAATAGAGGAAGGCAGATAATGACATGAAATCTGGTTGCATATCACAGTTTTTCCAGGACTTGGACTCAAAAAACCTTAGAAAAAAGAAATTGTGGAGAATCTGAAGGCAATGCAGGGAAAAGCAGGATGCAACATTAATCCCAGCTCCCAGGGAGGAGGCCATATCTCTACAAATCCAAGGTAAACCCAGAAAGGGTCAGAAGCCCAGGGAAAAACAGTGGACTGGGACAGCAGCACTAGCCCTAAAACAAAGCCCATAGTTATTGTTAAATGCAAAAACAGCATAGGGTTTTACTCTGAAAGTAACTCTTTCTACATGGCAGGCTAAAATTGGAAAAGAAATCAATTGCAGCCTCTGCTATATTTGACAGTGATTAAGTAGGAGCCATTTTGAGAGGGGGTTAATTGTTTAAGACTGAACTACTCTAGGAATCAGAACTCATTAGAACAACTATACATCAGGGTTTCTCCATATTTATTTCCATAGTGAGTATACCAACTTACACTCCCACCAACAGTGTACAAGGATTTCTTTTTCTCCACAGCCTTGCCAGCTGTTATTGTTATTGATTGATTTCTTGATAATAGTTGTTCTTTCTGAATTGAGTTGGAATCTCAGTGTCATTTTAATTTGCATTCCTCAAATAGTCAGTGATGTTGAACATTTTTTTCATATATTTATTTGCAGTCTGTACTTCTTCATCTGCTAAAGTGTCTATTTTAGATACCCGTTTTTGCACTGGGTCTTTAAATTTGGGGTGTCTGATTTTTTTTTAGTCTTTTATGTATTTTAGATATTAGTCCTTTGTCTGAAGTATAGCTGGTAAAATTTTTTTTCCCATTGTGTGAATTGTCTCTTCACTCTGTTGATGGTTTCTTTTTCCATGAAAGAAGCTTTTTAATACAGTGAGATTCCAGTTGATTCTTTGTGATAGTTCCAATGTAACCAGAGTTTTGCTCCTAAAGTCTGCCTACACCTGTGTCTCAAAAGTTTTACCCATTTATTCTTCCAGCAGATTTTCTGTTTAGATATTTAGATCATTGATCCAAATTGATTTTAGTGTAGTACGTGATGAGAGATATGGGTCTAGGTTTAATCTTCAGCATGTGGAAAGTCAGTTTTCCCAGCACTATTTATTAAAGAGGCTGTCTTTCTTACAGTGAAGTTGTTTAGCCCCTTTGTCACAGATAAGGTAGCTGAGTATGATTGGAGTTGTTTCTGCATCTTCTATTCTATTCCATTGATCCTTGGATCTCTCTCTCTCTCTCTCTCTCTCTCTCTCTCTCTCTCTCTCTCTGTCTCTCTGTGTGTGTGTGTGTGTGTGTGTGTGTGTGTGTGTGTGTTGCCAGTACCATGCTACTTTTATCTTGGTTGCTTTGTAATATAATTTCATGTCAGAGATTGTGATGCCATCTGCCTTGCCTTTGTTGAGCAGAATTGCTTTTGCTATTCTAGGTCACTTGGAATTTTTTTATTCATTTCTCCTTTTCTTTGATGGTTTTGGGGGAGAGTGAATTTTTGTCTTTTCTTTTGTTCCTTGTTTTTTCTTTTTTCATTTTTCTTTCTTTTATTGTCTGTTCTTTTCTATTACTTTTATCTAATTCTATAAATTTTCTATTACTCTTTAACTGGATCCTTTATCTCACTTTTCTCTGATCTTCCTTTTCTTTGCTTTTCAAATTTTTCTTCTCTTGCTTCCCCTTAACAAACCTCTCTATTTTTACTAGTACTGCTATTAAGCTTTACTAATTTTTATATATTTTGTTGACTATTCTATTATAGCTGAATTCTTTTCTATTGTTAATGGTAGTGTACTTGTTACATTTAGTAGAAATATATTGTATGTCAATGTTTGGGCTTTGTGTCTAAATTATTGTAATTCTCTTTTCCTTTATTTAGGGTGGTACAGCTGCAGCTTCTACTGGTTCATATAGTATGCCAATATTTGGTTTGCCTTTGTGCCTAGATTATTGTAGATTTCTTTTTCTATTATTAAGTGTGGGTCTTAGTTACTTTTCTTATTGCTGGGACAAAATATTCAAAACTTGCAAGTTTAAAAAGGAAAGGTGGCTAGGCTTGGTAGCACACACCTGTAATCTCAGTAACTGGAAGGCATAGGTGGGAGGGTTGCCACAAGTTTGAGGCCAGCCTGAGCTACACAATGAATTCAAAACCAGCCTAAACTATACAGAGAGAATCCGTCCCAAAAAAACAAAAAAGGAAAGGTTATCTTTAGCTTGGCTTCTAGAGGTTTCAGTCCACAGTCAGCTGGCTCCAAGGCAGGGCAGCATGGCAGAGGAGAAGCAGTTTATGGCAAAGCAAGAAGCAGCACAGCAGGGCCGGGAGTTTGGCTCAGCGGCTTAAGCACCTGCCCTGGCAGGTGCGAGGTTGTGAGTTCGATCCCCGGTGCCGCAAAAAAAAAAAAAAAAAGAAAGAAAAGAAAAAAGAAAAAGAAGCAGCACAGCTCTATTCTTCTTTCCCTTTTTAATTCCATTCAATCCTGCTATCTCTCTTCTAGGTATCTTCCCAAAACAGTTGAAGACATCCTACGACAGTAATAGTATATGTATACCTATGTTTATAGCAACACAATTCATAATACCTTGGAAGTAGTCTATATATCCATTGACAGAAGAACGGAAGTGAGCACGGTGGTGTACACCTGCAATCCCAGCACTCAGGAGGCTAAGGCAGGAGAATCACTGCCAGTTTGTGGCCAGCCTGGGCTACATAGTGAGTTCAAGGCTGGCTTGAACTACATAGCAATAACCTGTCTCAAAACAAAACAAAACAAAACCCTGATGAATGGGTAAAGAAAATATGGTATTTTCAGCCAGGCATGGTGGTGCACACCTTTAATCCCAGCACTCGGGAGGCTGAGGCAGGAAGATTGTTGTGAGTTCAAGACCAGCCTGGGCTACAAAGTGAGTTCAAGGCCAGCCTGAACTGCATAGTGAGACCCTGTCTCAAAAAAATAAGGCCAGGGATTTAGCTCAGTGGCCTAAGTACCTGCCTGGGAGGTGCGAGGTTGTGAGGTCAATCCCCAGTACCAAAAAAAAAAAAAAAAAAGAAAAAGAAAAAGAAAATATGGTATTTTTACACAATGGAGTACTACTGTGTCATAATGAAGATAAATTTGAGTGGTCTGTGGGAAAGTGAATGTAACTTGAGACCATAATGTTAAGTGAAATTAATCAGACATGCAAGCTTAAATATCACATAATTTCTCTTTATGAGAATTCCAAAGTGTAAATAATTTAAAGAGCAAAATAAAAGATAATAGGAAGCAATTCAGAGATGGACCTTTTGCAAATTGAAAGGAGACCAAAAAGTGGGAGGAGGAGTGGAGGGGAGAGGAAAGAAAAGTGAAAAGAATTAAAATGTGTTACATATATCTATAAATCCCACAATGAATGTAATCATCATGTACTACAAATGGGTGCTAATAACAATTTTAAAAGATCCAAAATGTTGGCTATTTCACGCTTGTATGTGTTTTTTTTAGCCATAGCAAAGTTTTACTACAGGTAGGCTTGTAGTGCAAGTTTGTGCCAAGTAAAAGTAGAAGCATGAGAGCAGACCACCATGAAAAAGAGAATAAGAGCAGAATTTCAGGCTTGTATTTTAAAAACTACTGAAGTAGCAGTCACATCTTCACAACATCACTTGCATCTTTTTTGTTTTTGTTTTTGGTGCTGTGGATCAAACCCAAAGCATCATACACGCTATACAAGTGCTCTACTGCTAAACTACACACCAACCCTGATTTCTATTTTTTTTTATTTCTATTTTCTTAACAATCCAATCTTCAGGCTTTTACTGACGTTCTTTCATCTCACTGTAATTATCTCCTAAGGGCTCCAGCTCCAAAAACCACAACATTAGAGTTTCAGCACATAAATTTGCAGGAAGGGGTTGGGTAAGCATTCAGTTGGTAGAAATGAGTTTACACAAACAGACACTTCTGAAATACCCTTTTGACCTATTAGTTCCCCAAGATGTTTCCTAGTCATACCCAGAATTTATCATCCTTTGAAGCCCAAACCATCTGTGCTTTTCAAAATTTTATTGTATTATTTGAGGTGCTAGGGATTGAACCCAGGGCCTTGCATATACTGGGCAAGCACTGAGCTACACCTCTAGTCCCATCATTCCTTCTTTTCGTTTTTATTCTTTTTCTGTGGTATATATTTTATTAGTTTATACTAATACATTCCCATATTACAAAGGCAGTTTAGTGGAAGAATCTTCCTTTCAATATTTGAATCTTCTAAACACAAGTAGAATTACACATACATTTAAAAATGTGTTTGGGCCGGGGATTTAGCTCAGTGGCTCAAGCACTTGGGTGGTAACCATGAGGTTGTGAGTTTGGATAACAACAACAGAAAAGCCAATTTAAACAACAAAATAAATTGCCCTTTTGTATAGGAGATATTGAAGTGGACCTAATTTAGTTTTCTTTTTAAAGACCTCCAAAGACAAAAGGCAGCTTAAAACTTAACTAAGGTGAAAAAATTTGTTTAATATGTTACTGGTCTCCAGCACTGTTTTCTGCTTTCTGTTGTTTTGATGCAGATCCCTCTTAGTCTGTTTCTCCTCTTGCTCTTTTCATTGATTCAGCGACACCATTTTATCACTGTCATCACCACTAACAAACATTGGTTTCTTACCCTGAAACTGTACTTTTCCTTTAGCAGGTCCAGGGGTGGCAGCTTTATTTCCTTTTCCTTTTCCTTTAAATCTGAGATGCTAGGACCAGGAGTTTGGCTCAGTGACTTAAGCACCTGTCTGGCAGGCGAGAGGTTGTGAAAGATTTATAAATCTGAGATGTTTTGATTTTATTTGTTTGATTTTTGTTGGTCTTCTGTTATTTTTTTCAAAGCTTCTTTTCCACTTCTACTCCAGTACTTCCCAAATCATTTCTTTGTTTCTTAGCTGTAGGCTTTGTTGAGACTTGGGAATGTTTCTGTCACTGTTAGTGAACCTGTGGAAGATGAAGGGGGAGACCAGGGCCTTAAGGAGTAGCCACCTTTCCTCTTTTTTTTTTTTTTTTTTAGCAGGGTCCCTCCTTGTGGTTCAAACTGCCCTTGAGCTCCTGGCAGTCCTCCTGCTTCAGTTTTATGAGTGCTGGGATTACAGGCATGTGCTACCACGCCTGCTATCCTTTCCTTTTAAACAGGTAATGATTAGATTTGTAGTCTAGTTATTTCTTTGAGTTTCACTTCAATATTAGCAAATATTGTATTCTTTTTCTCTAATTGATCTCTATTCTGTGGGCTTAAATGATAATCTTCAGGTGTTCAACCCAAGTGTGTAAAAGAAAATGTTTTTCCAAAGCCGGGCATGGTGGCGCACACCTTTAATCCCAGTACTCGGGAGGCTGAGGCAGGAAGATCGTTGTGAGTTCAAGACAAGCCTGGGCTACAAGGTGAGCTCAAGGCCAGCCTGAACTACATAGTGAGAACCTGTCTCAAAAAATAGGGTCAGGGATTTAGCTCAGCGGCCTAAGCACATGTCTAGCAGGCATGAGGTTGTGAGTTCAATCCCTGATATCAAAAAATAAAAATGTTTTTCCTTGTTGGACATATTCAAATCACAAGTTTATGCTCGTACCTCTAATTTTAACTCAGTACAACAGGATTCTTCCTTGTCACCCTTCATTGCATATTTGAATCATCTTTTTCCCATAGTGACAACATTGGTTCCTCAAATAATCAACGTATTTCTTCATTTGTCAGTGTTACAGTACACACAATATAATTTTAGAATTACTACATTCATACCAAAAATAGACGAAGAAAGTAGATGTGCTTGCAGTCTGTTTTTAGTTTTATTTTCTCTAGACTGAGGATATACACCTATGTACCACGTTCTCAAAGTTACTTGGCCAAGTGTACCTGCAGGAGGCTGAGGTAAGATGGTTTGAGCCCAGGAGTTTGGGGCCAGGTTGGGTGACATAGTGAGATCCCATGTGAAAAAGGAAGAGGAGAAGGAGGAGGAGGAGGAGAAAGAGGAAGAGAAAAAGGAGGACAAAGAGGAAAAAAAGGAAGGGGGAGGGAGAGTAGGGGAAGAGGAGGGAGGAAATGAAGAGAAAGGAAACGAGGAGACAGTAATGGGGGAAGAAAGAGAGAGAGAGGAGAGAGAGAGAGAGAGAGAGAGAGAGAAGGATGGAAAGAGAGAGAGAATAAAGTTGCCTAGATTATATGCCCTTTTTTTGGCCTTTTCCAGAGGTAAGATGTATTAGTCAGCTTTTTGGTGGCTGAGACACAACACCTGACACCCACAACCCAAAGGAGGAGAGGTTTAATTTGCTCAGTTTCCCAACATGATAAACAGGCCCAAAACAGAGACTTCATAGTGGAAGGGTGTGGCAAAGCAAAGCTGCTTAGTGCATGGCCATCGGAAGTAGAGTGGAGAACAGCATCACAGAGGATCTATCCATGGATCATTTGTAGTACCCAAGGCCACACTTCCATGACCTAGTCAGACACACCAAGAGTGTGCTTCATTAATCTGCTAGATGTTTCTTAATTCAATAAAGTTGACAAATCAGGATTAATGGTCACAGTGGATATACTATTATTTTGAAATACAGATTCATTGGTTTGTATTCACAGACTTTTGATTAGATAGACATAAGAGAAATAATAGAAAATAAGAGATTGGCTACAATTGTTTAAAAAGTATTTGAATGTTTGAGAAAATTTAATGTGAGCCAAATCAAATCTCTCCTTAAAAAAAAAAACTTGAGATTTATTACATTTGTCTGCTACATTTATTAGCATTACATGAAGTGTTTAAGTCTTTAGAAATGCTTTTTTTAACAGTAAATTTTATGCTGAGTGTGATGATGCACAATAGGAGGACTGTAAGTTCAACACTAGCCTGGGCTATAAGTGAGAACTTGTCTCAAAAAAATAAAATAAAATAAAACAAAATAAAATAATCAGATTTTTTTCTGTCCTTTATGCAGTGGTGGGAATCAAATTGAGGGTCTCAGGCATGCAAGACCATGGCTCTACCACCAAACTGTACCCTCACTCTAGATTTCTTTTTTTAAAAGATAGGATCTCCCTATGTTATCTAGGATGGCTTTTAGCTCCTGGACTCAGGTGACCTTCTTTCCTCAGTCTCCCAAGTAAGAGTAGCTGGAATCACAGGAGCATGCTACCATGCCCAGCTAGGAATGTTTTACTAATCCATGTTTTAATATTGTCCTGACAGTATTTGAAGTGTTTAAAAACAGATCAAACATCTTACATCTATAAGTAGAATTTAAAACATTAAAGGGAATTTAATTAGCTATAGTCTGTACAGGAGACTGATTGTCAGTTTAAATTCATCAAACATTCTAGCCTTCTTACATTTAATGTAATAATTTTAATAAAACTCATTCATTACTATTCTAATTTTCTGTGCTGTGTATCAAATTTCCTTAAAGTTTAATTACTCAAAGTGCTAAACCATTTTATATTTCTTTTTTTTTTTTTTTTTTTTTTTTT
>RJWM01045320.1:0-12846 GCA_004363535.1 Dasyprocta punctata | reverse complement strand
CCAGGGGTGGGGGTAGGTGCTGGGGGTTTATCTTGGGCAGTGGCAGTGAGGGTGGAGAGAGAAGTGAGTTTTGAAGTGAAAAGGGCCAGACTTAGTAAAGGATGAATGTTGAAACCAGGAGAATTGAGAGTCATTATCTTGGTGGCCCAGGAGGAATGCAGGGAGATGTGGGGAGTTGCAGGAAGAGTCCCCTGAGGGACAGCGGTCAGCTGGGACCCTGCAGGTCTGAGTTAGGACCAGGGAAAGGAGGAGAGATGGATGCTGAGGTTGAAAAGGGAAGTGTGGCACGGCTGTCTCAGGGCTTGAGAGGGCGGGTCTTAGGGAAGTGGAGTAGCCTGCGGCAGCGTTGCGTAGCTTTTGAGGTTTGTGGGTTTGAATCTGCATTGCCAGCCTGCTCGTGTGATTTTTCTCCGGCAGAGCTCAGTGTCGAGGGTGCAGGGCAGGAGGGGCACCGTGCTGGGGAGAAGGCAAGGCCTGCCAGGGAGGTGGCACACATCCTGAGTCACAGGGCGAAGGGAGGTCAAGGGAAGCTGGGGGTTAGAGGGGACAGTGTCAGGCTCCCAGCTGGGGACTCGCCCGAGTGATTAAAGTGAGCCACCCGCAGGGCCAGTAGGCAGGGTGTTTGAAATGCAGCTTGGGAGCTGACGCCCAGCACCAGCTTTTGCCTGTAGAGGGGTGTATGGGGCCAGAGAGAAAGGTTGGAGGTGAGGAGGACTGAGGCTGACACCCTCAGGAGGGAGCTTATCCACCTGGCTGCCAGGATGCTCTGGAAGCAGTGGAAGAGGGGACCTGGAACAGGGGCTGTCCATAGCGCAGTGTGACTGTAGCAGGCAGCATGCAGTAAAGCCTGGGGCCTGGGCTTCCCCGGAGCAGGGGCCTTGCAAGGAGGAAAGTGGTTTAGAGATGGTGTGAAGAGAAGGGCGTGCAGCCCATGGGTCCCTGAGGCAGGCAGGCAGGCTGTGAGAGAAGGGGTTGCTCTCCTTGAGAGGCCTTGGGGCAGCTGGGCGTCTACAGGGATCTTACAGGGCTCATTACCCTTACCCAGCAGCCCGCATTTCCCGAGTGTGGTGGAGGCTGGGTTGGGCTGAGTGTGTTGCCTGTCTTCTCTGCCATCCCTGCCCTCTCCACTTCGCAGGTGACTGTCTTCCATGTCCTTGATACAGACACCTTGAAGAGCTTACTAGATTTAGGATGAAATAAAGTCTAAATAACCTCTATGGAAATTTTAGGAATATTTAGGAAAAGTTCTGTCTCAAAGCAACCTTGACCAGGGCACAGTATCTTTCTACTTGGTCATGTTGCAGTGTGAAGTCATCTTTTGAAATTCAATTTACTTGTTTATTATTATTATTATTATTATTATTATTTTGAAACAGGGTCTCACTATGTAGTGTGGATAGTCTTGAACTCACTATTTAGCCCAGGCTGGCCTCAAACTCTTTTTTTTTTTTTTTTTTTTGTGGCACCGGGGATCAAACTCACAACCTTGCACCTGCCAGGGCAGGCGCTTAAGCTACTGAGCCAAATTCCCGGCCCTGGTGTTTTGAGGCAGGGTCGCACTATGTAGCTCAGGCCGACCTTGCGCTCGCATTGTAGCCCAAGCCGGCCTCGAACTCACAACGCTCCTCCTACCTCAGCCTCCCGAGTGCTGGGATTAAAGGCATGAGCCACCACGCCTGACGGGTTTTTTATTCTTTTAAGATCATTCATATGAAAAAAAAATCAAACTCATTTTTAACAGGGTTTGTTTGCTTGTTTGTTTGTTTTGTGTTTTTGAGACAGGGTCTTGCTATGCAGTTCAGGCTGGCCTTGAATTCACTTTGTAGCCCAGGCTGGTCTCGAACTCCCAACGATCTTCCAGCCTTAGCCTCCCGAGTGCTGGGATTACAGGCATGAGCCACCACACCTGACAGGTATTTTATTCTTTTAAGATCATTCATATGAAAAAAAAATCATTCATATGAAAAGTTGGGGATTTGTTGATCAAAAGACACAACATTTCATTTAGATAGGAGCAGTAAGTTCAAGAGATTTGTTGTACAACAAGATGACTATAGTTAACAATGTTATTAAATGTAAAAATTGCTGAATAGATTTTAAGTGTTTTCATCACAATAATAAGTATGTGAGGTAATGTCTATGTTAATTAGTTTGAGGGATTCCACAGTGTGTACATATTTTAAAATACATGACATGTATGCACTCAGTACTGACTGAAGAAATATTAAATGACAGGCTAGTGTGATTCGGAAACACTGGAAAACACTTGGTGTTATTAATTGCAGCAGCATTGACTATACTTGAGAAATGTGAGATATTTGTTCAGTTTGTATTTTGAGCACTCAAGAAAATCATCTTTAGAAAGCAGAATGTGCTGGATGACGAGATTTGGCAAAACATCCTGTGTTCCCAGGGTCTCTGGCACTCAGATGATTAGAAGTCATCTCTGATGTGCAGGCTATGTGTACAAGGTAATTGTTTGTAATTATTATAATTACAGAGGCCCAAATGTTATAATAACAGTATTCATTTTAAATGACGTTCTGTCAAGAGCACATTTCTGTTTAAAACTGATTCCCAGTGTACTTATTAGGCCTTTTTTTATCCTCCATACTTGTAGTTTAAGAAAAGAAGTTAGTTTATTTAATTTATTTTTATTTTTCACATTAAGGGAGATTAAACCCAGGGCCTTAGGCATCCTAAGCCAGTGCTTTACCACGGAGCTATATCGCAGCTCTTTTTAAAATTTTTATTTCGAGGTGAGATGTTGCTCAGTTGCCAAGTTGCTGAGCTGGCCTTGAACCTTTGATCCCTCTGTCTCAGCATCCAGAGTAGCTGGGATTACAGGTAAGGGCTGCTATGCCCAATTACAAGGTGTGTTACTTGAACAGGAACTAAAAGAAAAGTGTTTTACTTAGAAACTGAACGTGTCTGGAGTGCCTCTGTAGTTAGCTGTTAATGTAATTGTGCAGCCCCAAATATGTAACTGTTACTGCCAAAGCAGTGTAATCCTAATCTGTTGGGACATACCTTATTTTTTTTTTTTGGTACTGGGGATTGAACTCACAACCTCATGCCTGCCAGGCAGGTGCTTATGCCACTGAGCTAAATCCCCAACCCTGGAACATACCTTTTGAATTCTTGTTTTCCATGATAAATTATTGGATTTTATATCTTGTACCCGTTCCTGAAGTACTCAGTATACTTTTTGGAGGTGAAATGTGTTCAGAGGTATAATTTCAAGACAGTGGTTAAAGTTTTGGGTTGTTCTGTTTAGGTTTTTTGTTTAATTTGGAGGATGGGGATAAATTTAGTAGCAACACTGTTAGCTCTTATTTTGGTAACTTCCTAGAAAGACAGAAAGTTTATTTATGTTTTGTGAGTGGAATTTTAGTCTTACCGTGTTTATAAATTTAGTAGCATTTTTCAGGACCATCTGTTGTACCTCATTCTTGCCCAAAGCAAGGCATAGATACTAGAGTTTCTCTTCCCCAAGGTGAGCCCTCGAAACTGAACCTCTCTTCCCTGAGCAAGCAGAAAAACTAAAACTAGCATTCCAATTTCCCCACCTTTCTGCATAACAGCTGTGTGAACGTAGTTCTCTGAGCTGCCTTGTTTGATTACATGTTACAAGCCTGCCATTCCACGGAGATCCTGCTCCATCTGGACAGAAGGAAGGAAGGAAGGAAGGGAGAAAGGGACAGAAGGAAGGAAGGACTGCTGCAGCTGGGGCTGAGAGGAGTATGAGCAGAGAGGCTTTCGAGCTCATTAGCCTGTCTTGTATTACACTGGTGCCCTCCGGGACCTTTATAGTGGGCAGGAAGAGTGCCTTCCCTTTCAGGTCCCTACATTCCTCTCACCCAGAAGTTGCAAGAATGGCCTTTCTGCTGGTTCTCTCGGACTTTAAGCCTACTGATTTATTTATTTATTTTTTGTACTGGGGAATCGAACCCATGACCTCACGTTTGCCAAGCAGGTGCTTAAGCCACTGAGCTAAATCCCATGCCTTAAGCCTACTGATGAATTAAAAGTAGTCTGTCACAGAGAACCTGTGTGTGAAAGCAAAGCCTTGTGATTCTCCATTTAATTCTACTTTATATTTTATCCTTATTTGTGGTGCTGGGGACCAAACCTAGGGCCTAGTGCATCCTAGGCAAATGTTCTTATAATTGAGCTATACCCTTTGCTCCTGTCCTCGTTTTAAACTGTGGTACTGGGGATTGAACCCAGGTCCTTCTCATTGAGCTGCATCCCTAGCCCTTTAAAACGTTTTATTTTTTATTTTGAGAAACGTCTCACTAGGTCGACTAGGCTGGGTTGAACCTTGTGACCCTCCTGCCTCAGCCTCCTAGAGTGCTGGGATATCAGGTGTGCACCAGCATGCCTGGTTTCTTTCTGTTTTAGGTACTGGCAACTCTCCAGTTTGTCACCTACCCTGACTTCTATAGTATGTTAAACAAGTCATTTTGATTTTTTCTCCTAATAAGCAGATCAATTATAGGACTTTTCTCATGCTATGAATATAGCCCCACATTATAAAAAATAATATTACATGTTTACTATATAATTTTTTTTTTTTTTTTTGGTGGCACCAGGGGTCAAACTCACAAGCTTGCGCCTGCCAGGCAGGCGCTTAAGCCACTGAGCCAAACTCCTGGCAACTATACAATTTTTAGAAAAATATACGGAAAAAAATTAACATTATCCATAATTCAAATACCTAGAAAGAACTAATGTATTCCTTATTTATTTACATCAGTACAGAGTTGAGTCATAGACCATTATTTTCCCTTGCCATTTTCAGTGTCACCAAAAAGTATTTGTCTGTCGGACATGGTTGGTGGTGCACACCTATAATCCCAGCACTTGAAAGATCGAGGCATTGGAATTGCTGCAAATCCTAGACCAGCCTGAACTATGTAGCAAGACCCTGTCTCAAAAAAAAAAAAAAAAGTTTTTTTGTGATGCTGGGATGGAACCCGGGACCTCAACACGTACATACTAGACGAGTGTTTCACCACTGAGCAACATTCTGGCCCATGAAAAGCCATTTAATTCATGGCAGATGGTTTTGTAACATTCAGCTGGTGGGGACCTCATAGCCCTGTTTTTTTTTTTTTTTCCTTTGTCTTTTTGAGACAGGGTCTTGCTATGTAGTCCAGGCTGACCTCAACTCACAGCAATCCTGCCTCAGCCTCCCAAGTTCTGGGATTACAGGGGTGCACCACCATGCCCGGCCGACAGCCCATTGTGTGGCATTGTTTCCTGTTACTGCATATGCTGCTGCAGACTCATCTGTGGGATGGTACACTTAGGAGCTTGCTTTGTGCTTGGTTCTTAGTAGCCGGTGCACTTAGAGAAGGGACAGAAACCTGGCAGAGCTGGCAGAGGTGTGGAAAGTAGCGGTGCAGAGCGGCCCTCGCTGTGCTGCTGTTTCTTTGTGGCAGATTCAGCATCCTGTAAAAAACTGTGATGCTTCGGCCTTGATTGCATTTCTTTAGGAGTTGATTCCTGTGGATGGATTTCTATGTAGAGGTGGCGTCAGAGGTGTTGATGATCATGGCTCTTCCTGTTGTGTCCTGATGGGCACCTTACTTGACAGCATGTGCGTGGTCAGGATGAACCATACCTTAAGCTGCTTTTGCACCACCTGCACGCCTAATGAACCCAGGGATCCCGCAGAGACCCCAGCAGTCTTCTAACTCTGCAGGCAATTTCTTGCTTAATTTGCATTTCTTATATTACTGATGGGTTTGGAGCTTTTATTTTATCTTTTTGTTTTGTTTTGTCTTTGAGGCAAGAGTCTCACTATGCAGTTCAAGCTGACCTTGAACTCTCGGCGATCTGGTGATCTTCCTGCCTCAGCCTCCCAAGTGGTTGGATTACAGGTGTGCACCATCACATCCGACTAGAATTTTTGTTGGTTAATTGTAACAGTTCATTTTTTCTAAGTTGTCCTTTCATTACCTTTGCTGATTTTTCTATAAGAATTAGTGATTTTCTTCTCAGTTTGTATGAAAATTCTGTTAGTATATAAATAATCTTTCGTCAAGGTTCTCGCTTGCCCCAGAATAGCAGATAGCTGTGAAACATAATTATCAGTCCAATTTTCTGGGGTTAGCTAACTCATGAGATTTTTTTTCCCTCAAGGCCTGATTATTTGCTGACTGAACATGAATCTAATTAATTCAGGTTTCGTATAATCTGTGTTGGATAATTGGAATTGCCTTCTTTCTTGTTTTGCATGATGTTAGAAATTCACTTTATCTTTGCAGAAAGAGGAAATGATGTGACATGCTCCCTGTGCAGACACGCAGGAAGGTCCCACAGGCCATGGCCTTGCCCGGCATGCTCCAGAGAGGACATCTTCTCACCCGCTTCAGCCATCACCACGTCGTCGTGTTCCTGCTCACCTTCTTCAGGTAGCGCTCAGGGAAGCTGCTCGCCTTGCCTTGTGTTGGCATAGGCTTTGAAGCAAATGCAGTTATTCTTCCTGTTGGGTGGTTTGGTTTTGGTTCTGGTGCTGGGGGTTAGTCCCAAGGCCTCTGCCTGCTGAGCACACCACTGAGTCACACACCCAGCTGCTCTCTGTTGGACCTTTTTCCCTTGAATATGTTTTTTCTTTTTTTCCCTTGGGTACCGGGAATTGTCCCTTGAATATGTAATATAACTTTCTTAACTCAAATTTTTTTGTTTTTTGAGACAGGGTCTCACTATATAGTTAATACTCGCCTTGGACTCACTATGTGGCCCAGCAATCCTCCTGCCTCAGCCTCCTGAGTGCTGGGAGCACAGGTGTGCACTACACCTGGCTCAAAATTTTATTTATTTTTTTCGGTACCGGAGATCGAACTCAACAACCTTGCACCAGCCAGGCAGGAGCTTAAGCCACTGAGCTAAACTCCCGACCTTTCAAAATTTTAATTGAATTGTATTTATTTAATTTGTTTCAGTACAGGGGATTGAGTGTCTCTGGCCCTTTTTAAAATTCCTGTATTTCGAAGCTGGCCGTGGTGGCACACGCCTGTAATCCTGTCCCACTGCCCCCCCCACCAAAAAAAAAAAAATGGCGGGCATGGTGGCACACACCTTTAATCCCAGCACTCGCGAGGCTGAGGTAGGAGGAGCGTTGTGAGTTCCAGGCCGACTTGGGCTACAACATGAGCACAAGGCTGACCTGAGCTACATACATAGTGCAACCCTGCCTCGTAAAAATTAGGGCTGGGCGTTTGGCTCAGTGGCTTAAGCGCTTGCCTGGCAGGTGCACGATTGTGAGTTTGATCCCTGGTGCTACAAAAAAAAAAAAAAGGAAGAAGAAACTATCTTGAGGCAAGATCTTGTAAATTACTAAATTGCTCTGTTTGGCCTCAGCTTCCCAGACTGTAAGGATTACAGCTTTGTGTCATCACACATAACTGCATTTTGATTTAGTAATTCTCTTTTGGCTGCACTGGGGATTGAATCCAGGGCTCTAAGTATGTAGATCCTATACTTAGCCACTGATCTGCATCCTCACACCTCTGAAACTAGTTTTTATTTATTTATTTTTTTTTGTTTTTGCAGTACTGGGGGTGGAACCCAGTGCTTTCACACTAAGCTGTATCCTTAGCCCTTTTTCACTTTGAGATAGGATTTCTAAATTGCCCAGACTGGTTTGAATTTGGCATCTTCTTTTCTTTGCTTTTTTTTTTGGGGGGGGGCACCAGGGTTCGAACTCATAACCTCATGCCTGCCAGGCAGGTGCTTAGGCTACTGAGCTAAATCCCTGGCCCTGTCTTTTGAGACAGGGTCTCACTATGCAGGTCAGGCTGGCCTTCAACTCACTTTGTAGCCCAGGCTGGTCTCAAACTCAGAACGATCCTCCTGTCTCAGCCTCCCAAGTGCTGGGATTGCAGGTGTGCGCCACCACACCTGGCTGAATTTGGTATCTTCTTGCCTGTCTTCCAGAATACTGGATTTATTGAAGTGCGTGACCACACTTGCCTGGCTTGTTTGCTTGCTTTCTCTTTTTTTCTTTTTCTTTTCCTTTCTCTTTCTCTCTCTGTCTCTTTGTCTCTCTTTCTCTCTCTCTTTTCACCCAGTTGGTCTTCCTTTGTTTCTCTGTCTCTGTCTCTCTGTCTCTCTGTCACTGGGCATTTAACCCAGGACCTTTGCCCTGAGTTACATCCCCAGCCCCTTTTATTTGCTAAATTGTTTAGGCTGGGCTCAGATTGGCAGCCCTCCTGCTTCAGCCTCTCAGAGTGCTGAGATTACAGTTGTACACCACGACACTTAGCTCTTGTTGAGCTTTTTGACAGTTCTACTGATGCAGTTTTCAAACCATTTCTCTAGGGAACATGTGACAATATTCAGAGATCATATGATGGTCCTGATGGGGGAGGGGTGCTGTCTGGGGCTTGTGTCAAGACTGGGGTGCTGCTGAACATCATTCCACACTCCAGGGTCCTGTCCAGAAGCGTTTGGGCACAGACTCCCCAGTGTGGAGGTGAGAACCTCTGGCTAGTACTGAGTGCCGCGTCTGTGGAAGAGGAGCTGGGAACAAGGGTGTGTGTGCCCTGTGCCTGCTGAGCAATGAGTGCGGTGTGTGTCCTTGCAGGGGCCCTGGTACCCTGGAGCCTGTAGGGTGCAGGCCCTGTACCTCAGTGGTTCTCTCTAGCAGCATGACGTAAAGCAGGCTGTGGTATGTTGGGGCGGGTCAGCTCTGTTATTGAACTGCTTTGCTAGATCTCATTATTAATCTTTATTGAAGGGGCCATAGAAGATGTCTTTGTTTCTTGTTCTCAGGCAGAAACCAGGAAAATAAATCTCTAATTATAGGAGTCGCTAGGTAACTTTGGATGCTTAATTTGGGGTGTATCCCTGTTTGAGGGGCAGGCATCACTGTGAGGAAAAGACTAGGATCCAAGGAAGAGGCTCCTGGGTGGCTACAGCCGCAGGTGGCCATGGTCGCTCAAGGCTGACAATTCTCTACCAGATGGGTGTAAGGTGGCTTGAGGTCAGTCATATCTGTGGTTTCATTGCGTACTCTTTGCTTTGTTCCTCTTTCTGTGCTATTTCTTCTCTCTGTTTTGTAGCTATTCATTGCTCCACGCTTCAAGAAAAACATTTAGCAACGTCAAGGTCAGCATCTCCAAGCAGTGGACCCCAAGTGCTTGGAACACGTCTGCAGAGCTGCCGTTGGAGGTGAGCGGCAGAGCGCTGGGGTGTGAGAGAGGCCTGTGCCCACCCGGAATGCTTCTGGAAGTCTTCTTTCCCTCATTCCCCTGCTTAGGACTACAGAATGTTGTACGGATTTCAAAATCTACGTGTGTAAGCTTCAGCCAAACAGCTTATTTCTCACTGTTTTGAAATCACACAATTCTGGCTGGACTGTTCTTTTTTTTTTTTTTTTTTTTTTTTTTTGATACTGGGGATTGAACTCATGACCTCACACTTGCCAGACTTGTGCCACTGAGCTAAATCCCCAGCCCTCGACTGTTTTAATTTTCACATAAACCGTGTATATTTTTGCCTCTGAGATTTCTGCTTTGTTATTATGTTTATCATATTGGAGATTGAACCTAGGACCTTTGCACTGAGCTACATCAGTAGTTCTTTTTTAATTTTTTATTTTTTTTGAGACAGGATCTCGCTTTTAGGCGTACCTCAAATTCACTGTGTAGTCCTGGCTGGCCGTGAACTCATGGCAATCCTGCTACCTCAGCCTCCTGAGTGCTGGGATTACAGGTGTGTTCCACCATGCCCAGCGAATTTTTTATTTGGAGACAGGGTGTTGCTAAGTCACTAAGTTACCCAGGCTGGGCTCAAATTTGCAGTCTTCCTGCTTTAGCCTCCCAGAGTGCTGGGATTACAAGCCTGTGCCACCATGTCTATGTGTTTATGTTTTAAGAGCTCTTTCATCTTTTACCACCTATCTAAGTTTCACCTTTGTGAATAACATGCCACTTTTGCTATCAAGATTTTTTCCTCAAGGGGCTGGGAGTTTGGCTCAGTGGCTTAAGTGCCTGCCCTGGCAGGTGTGAGGTTGTGAGTTCGATCCCCGGTGCCGCAAAAAAAAAAAAAAAAAAGATTTTTTCCTCAGCTTATTTTTCTTTTCTCTGAATTAGGCACAGCTAATTTTTCCTTTCTCTGAACTGTTGTACACTGTGTGTTGTATGGTTTAGTATTTCAGTATGTAAGTATTTCTCTAATCGTTTCATTTGTTTGTATCTTGAAGTCAGGGAAGATGTATCCTGGTTCCTCATGTTCATTATTGACCACGTAAAGTCTTTGATGCAGTTTGAGACAAGGGTATTGTCCTTAAAATGCCTTTTCTCAACACACAAATTCATCCCATTCAATCTTTACATTTCTTGAGTTATATTTTTATATGGAAGTATAGATATTGTATTATTATTATTGGGATATTTTGTTTCTCAAAAATCATTTCTCCTATTTGGGCCCATTCAAAATTGAGAGAGGTTAGAAGGTTTTATGATTATCCCTCCAGAGTGAGTACATTACTCAGTCAGTAATTATTGGGCAACTGTTTTGCATGCACACTTTCCTAGGCACTGAAAATGTGAAAAACACTAAAGCTCAGAAGATTAAAAAACAGAAGAGAGCCTGTCATGGAGCTTCCTTCCTGGAAGAGGTGTTTCCATACTGTTTTTTAGAATTTAAACTAAACGTGGAGAATAAGGGCCAGATTGCAGCTGGAGCCTGAATGACCATTAACTGACTTGTCAGATGCATTCCCTGAGCCCCAAAGCCAAAAGGTGGAAGTGACCCTGGAGAGGAGGTCACGTACCCTAAGCTTATTACCAGTATTTGTTGTTGTCAGCACTAACCACCCAGCTTCTGCTTTAGTGTGTTGGCTGTCACTCATCTCTCTGAGTTCCTTTGGTTCTTTCCACTGTAGCTTCGTGGTACTGAGCACTAAGTGTGGCCTTCAGTGCAGCCTGACCAGTGCACAGAAAAGGTGACTTTCATTCACTGACCCTGCTGCCTAAGGGGCCCTTTGTTTCTCAGGTACCTGGGGTGGGGCCCCAAGACCACACCCAGGGCTGGTGGCTCTGGGAGAGGGAGCCACAGGCTCAGTGTGCAGCGCTCACCACTGTGATTCATTACAGCGAAAGGACATAGCAAATGGTGTGAAGCCGCAGGAAACCAGGCCCACACTTCCACAGGCCTTTCCCAGGATGTCTTTAGTTTTTCCAGCACAAACTGTGACAACACACTGGGAAGTGTTGGCACCTGGAAAGCTTGTTAGGGATTTTACTGGGGCTGGTGTAGGTCCATCTGCCTTTCTGTACCAAGAGTCCAGGCTCCCAGAGGGAAGCAGGACTTCCTCATGCATTATATTATTTAGCACAAGTGGAAGCCGCTGGTACCGGGGAGTGGTGGGAGCCCTCCCTGGATCCAGGTTCCCAGGTGCCAGCCTGGGGCCACTGGGCAGCAGGGCTGTGCATGGGGAGTGCCCTGGCCTCCATGGAACTCTTCTGCAGGAACTGTTCATATTGTTTGCCTTTGGGGACCGAGTGCTGATTTTTCTGCTTCAGAATTTTCTTTATATGCTCACTCTAATTGCTGTTGAAAGAGGTTTCACCGTTCTGTCTTTTTAGGACCTTAGGTCCTAAAAACCCTAACCCTAATCCGTAGGTTACAAAGTTTGAGTTGATGGACTGTGTGAGGTCAAGTCCTGAGCTCCTCTGAGCAGCTTCCTGTTTCTTCTTCTTTTCCTTTTGCTGTTTTTTTTTGTTGTTGTTGTTGTTTTTTGTTTTTTGTTTTTTGTTTTTTTCCCAGTACTGGGGATTGAGCCCTGGTCCTTGAGCCCTGGGCCTTTGCACTGAGCTACTCTCCCTCTTCTTCTTCTTCTTTTTTTTTTTTTTCTTTTGTGGCACTTAAGCCACTGAGCCAAACTCCCAGTCCTGGTTTTTTGAGGCAGGGTTGCACTATGTAGCTCAGGCCAGCCTTGCGTCCATCATCATAGCCCAAGCTGGCCTTGAACTCACAATGCTCCTCCTACCTCAGCCTCCTGAGTGCTGGGATTAAAGGCGTGCGCCACCACGGCCGGCTTTTCCCTCTTCTTTTGATACAGAGTCTCGCTAAGTCACTCATTTGCCCAAGCTGGTCTCAAACCCTTATGGTCTTCCTGCCTCAGCCTCCCCAGTGCAGGGATTACAGGTGTATGCCAACATGCCTAGGGTTGTATAGTAGAATTTTTCTAAGGTGCTAGTACAGTCATCCTGATTGGGGCTATATTAAAGTATACTTTCTTTTCCATTATCATACTTTCTGAATCTTTTTGTTAGTCCTATTTGGTTATTTTAGTTTTTGGTTTTGTATAGCAGACCTATACCATTTGGTATTTCATCAGAATCCTGACAGTGAAACAGAAAAGTGCTGTTTAAAATTAGTCCATTTCTATCTGGGAGTGGTGGTACATTCCTGAAATCCTGGTACTTGGAGGCTGAGGCAGGAGGATCGTCATGAGTTCGAGGCCAGCCTGGGTTACATAGTGAGACTGTCTCAAAAAAACTGAAAAAAGGGCCAGGGATTTAGCTCAGTGGCATGAGCGCCTGCCTGGCAGGCGCAAGGTTGTGAGTTTGATCCCCGGTACAAAACAAACAAACAAACAAACAAAACACAAAAAACTGAAAAAAGCCCAAAAGAGTTGGAGATGTAGTAGTTTATTGTGAATGCCCGGGGATCAGTCTCCCGTACATGAGGGAAAAAAGGAGAACTGTGAAATAATGTCTACTCTTGGATTGAGAGGGTCATGATTTCTAATTTTGAATGTTTAAATTTACCTGGGTGAAGGGCCGGGAGTTTGGCTCAGTGGCTTAAGCGCCTGTCTGGCCGGTG
>RJWM01045319.1:0-12852 GCA_004363535.1 Dasyprocta punctata | reverse complement strand
GCATTAGGTTGTTTATGTGTGTTCTTTCCGTTTTTCTGATGTGAGGGTTTAGTGCTATAAATTTCCTTCTGAGGACTGCTTTCATTGTATCCCACAGGTTCTGGTAAATTGTATTTGCATTTTCATTCAATTGTAGGTATTGTTTAATTTCTTCTTTAACTTTTTCTGTGACCCATTGATTATTTAGGAGAGTATTATTTAATTTCCATGTGTTTATGGGGTTCTTGTGGCTTTTTTGTCATTCATTTCCAATTTTATTGCACTGTGATCAGATAACATGCATTGAATTATTTCACTTCCTTTGCATCTACTTAAGCATGTTCTGTGGACCAGTATATGATGTATTTTATAGAATGACCCATGTGCAGCTGAGAAGAATGTGTATTCTGATGTTGATGGGTGGAATACTCAGTACACATCTACTAGGTCCATTTGTTCACAAGTTTGATTCAGTTCTGTTATTTCTTTGCTGATGTTTTGTTTGGTTGATCTGTCTCTCTGTGACAGTGGGGTGTTAAGGTCCCCTATTATAACTGTATTATTGTTTATTTGATTTTTCATGTCTATTAAGAATTGTCTTACACAGTTGGGTGCTCCCATATTTGGTGCATATAAGTTTATGATTGTAATCTCTTCCTCCTGAAGTTTTCCCTTAATGGGTATGTAGTGACTTTATTTATCTCTTTTGATCATTCTCGCTTTGAAGTTCACAATGTCTGCAAAGATAACAGCTACCCCTGCTTTTTCCTGGGTTCCTGTTGCATGGTGTATTGCTTTTCATCCTTTGCTTTTTAGTCTGTGAGTTTCATTTTGAGTTAAATGTGTTTCTTGTACACAGCATATTGTTGGATTTTCTTTCTTAACCCACTCTGCAGTCTGTTTCTTTTTATTGGTGAGTTGAGATCATTTATATTGATTGATGTAACTGATATGTACTGAGTCATCCCTGTCATGATATCTTCCTGTTGTTGGTTTTCTACGTTTTCTGATTAATTATTTGCCCTGCTTAGTGGTTTCCTTTCATTGTTGTTCTTAGGATTTTAGTTATCTTTATCTCTTTCTAGAGTGTCTTTCAGTACTCTTTGTAGTGTTGTTTTGGTGGCCATAAATTTGTTCAGTTGTTCTTTGTCGTGAAAGTATCTTATTTCTCCATCAGTGTTTAAAGATAGTTTTGCAGGATACATCAATTTGGGCTCAAAGTTGTTTTCTTTCAGGATTTGAAATAATTCATTCCAAGCTCTTCTTGACTTAAAGGTTTGTGTTGAGAATTCTGCCATGATTCTGATAGGCTTTACATGATAGGTGATGTGTTTCTTTTCTCTGACAGATTTTTGTATTTTGTTCTTGTGCTGTATTTCTGATATCCTAATTATTGTATGTCTGGTTGAAGATTTATTTTGGTTATGATTAATTGGAGTTCTGTATGCCTCACTTACCTCTATATCAGATTTTCTTCTCATGTTTGGAAAATTTTCTTCTATTATGTCTGCAAATAGTCTTTGCATGTCATTGATATTGACCCCTGCTTTTTCACTGATGCCTATTAATTTTATGTTATTTCCCTTGGCATCATCTTGCAACTATTGAACTGTTGTTTCCTGGTTCCTTGCTATTTTTAAGAGATGTTTTCTTTCATGATCATAAGCTTCTATGCTGTCTTCAAGGTCTGAGATTCTATCTTCAGCTTTATTCAAGAAGTTTTTCCAACTTTCCATGGAATTTTTCATTTCCTGAATTTCCCTTTGAATCTATTTCATGCATTCTATTTGTGTCTTATATTGTTCATTCAAAGTTTCCATCATTTTCTTATGTTCTTCTATTTTTTTAATCTTGATCTTCTTTAGGTACACACAGCATTTCTTTCATAATGATTGTCATTTCATTTTTTAGCTGAGTGATTATTTCTGATTTGAGTTTCTTCATCACTTCATGGAGTTGTTTCTTTACTTCATTTGCTATCATTTCAGAAAGTTCAGTTGTGTGACTCCCCTATGTCTTCCTTTCAGTGTCTCTTGGGTTTGTCCTTAGTGGGCTGGGGGATTGAGACTCCCTCTTGCTCTTTTGTTTTGTCGTTTTCTTCTGGGACCTGTGTGCCTGGGCAGGCAGCCTCTCAATGGATTGCACTAGAACACTGTGCTGGGTAGAGCTTCAATCCTTCAATGTCCCCATGGCTAGCTGGGGCACAACCCCAGATTATTACTCTGGACTCTTGTGTTCTGTGGTCTGTGAGGCTGGTCACATGTCCCCTGATGTAGTTTGTTGGGTTGCTCTTGGACGCCGGGTTGGACAAAGTTTGTATCCTCCCTGTAGTTAGCAGGGTCACACCTCTGGAGCTTGTTGCTGGGGCCTAGAACCTGGTTGTGCAGCATTCAGAACCCCCCCAACCCAGGTGGCTAGCAGAGATGCACCCCTGGGGTGTGTCACTAGACCTTCAGCCTTACTGGGTGGAGTGCAGAATCTCTGGGACCCAGGGGGCCTTGCTCCTGGTTGGGCAGGGTTTGCAAACTCTAGGACCTGCTGTGAGGCTGTACCCCTGAACAATGGAGCTATCACCTTGTACTCTAATGGGTAGAGCTCATGTTCTCTAAGGCCCTGCAGCTACGCTGGCCACTCCCTGATGAGCACCTCTGGGGCTCTGGGCTGGGCTGGGCTCAGTACCTCTGCATTCTGTGAGGCTGGCTGGGCATTCCCCTGATGGATTGCACTGAAAGCTGGGCTGGGTAGAGCTCGATTCTCTGTGCAGCTAATAAGGGCGTACTCCCAGAGTGTTTTGCTGGACCCTCCACCTTACTGGTTGTGGGTCAGAATCTCTGGGACCTAGACAGCTAGGCGGAGTGCACCCTGGAGTGTGTCACCTCCAGGACCTTGCATCTGGCTGCCTCTAACAGCTTTTGATATTTGGTTTTTGAGCTGAATTTCTGGGATCTTGATTATTATATGTGTAGTTGTGCATTTATTTCAGTTATGGCTGTTTGGAATCCTATATGCCTCACTTATCCCTATTCTGTTCCCATACTTGAGAACATTTTTGGAATTACTTCTGCAAAGAGGTTTCTTTTCTTTTTTAATGTCATTTGTGTTGGCTTCTGTTTTTTCATTGAAGCCAATCAAATTTATATTGCTTTTCTTTGCATCATCTTGAAGCTGTTGAATTGTTATTTCATGATTCTTTGGTTTTTTGAGATCTTTCCTTTCATGATCAGTAAGTGTCATCCTGTACTCAAGATCTGAAAGTCTGTCTTCAGTTTCATTGAAGGGTTTTTTTTTTGCCAGTTTTCAATGTACTTTTTAATTTCCTGTATATCTGTTTGATCTGTTTTATACATTCTATGTCTTTCCTATATTGTGCATTCAAGGTTTGCATCATTTGTTAATGCTCTTGAACTTTTTAAATCTATGTCTTCTCTATATATGCTGAATAATTCCTTAATTAATGCAGTCATTTCTTTTTTTCAGAGGGATTATTTGTGATCTAATTTCCTCTGTGGTCTCACAGATTGGTTTCTTTACTTGCTATCTTTTCAGAAGTATTAGGTGTGTGTCTTGCAATGTCTTCTGTGTCAGTATCTCTTGTACTTTTTGCAGATGGGCTAGAGATCTGAGATTGCATTTTGCTTTGTTGTCTTTTCATTTTCACTTCTTTGTTCATATTTCCTTGTCTTCAGTCTCACTAGTCTCACCTATCCATCCTGTGCATCTTAAGGCCCTACTATGTGGCTGGCATTCAACCCACTGCAGGATCCCACAGTGCGGGGGAAGTATCAGTCACCTGGATTTCTCTTTTGTGGCCAGCTGGGAGAGTCCTGGATTCCTCTTGGGCTCACTAGCCTAGTCGTATTGATGTGACCCATCTCTTAGCTCATTTGTCACTGCTGTTTCAGACTTTTCCAGGCTTTCAGCCCCACCACAGCCCAGGCCCTACTGTGTTACTGCAGGGCTCTCCCAGGCCTACCCAGGTTCCTCCGGGTTGAAGGAGGCCTTACTGGATCTCTTAAAGTCCTGCTTGAGTTCCTCTACGTAAAGTGATGCTTACTCATGCTCTCTTTGGCCTTCCCCAGGGACCTCTGGGTGGAGGGTGGGGCTGCCGATGCTCTGGCTGGCCTTCTGAGTTCCTCCAGGTGAGGGGACAGGTAACTGACACTCCTGCAAGTCTACTGAGGTTCTCTGGGTGGGGAAAGGTCTTACCTGGACTCTTGCTGGCCCCAGAATGTTCCATAGGTTGGCTCATATTTGTTTTTAAAAAGCTATTTTCAAAAAGAATGGGATCAAGTGAAGCTGATTATCTGAGCCAAAATATTTAAGAGAAAAATGTAGCATAATTATTTAGGAGAAAAACAAAAACCATAGTCACTTTTTTTTTTTGTTGCTAAGGATCAAACCCACAACCTCGTGCTTGCCAGGCAAGAACTTGTGGCACTGAGCTAAATCCCCTGTCATTTTTTTTCTGTTCCAGGGATCGAACTCAAGACCTTGTACTTGCCAGGCAGGTACTTTTGCCACTGAACTAAATCCCCAGTCCAAAACCATAGTCACTTTGATGTCCACTGTGTAATGGTTGTTATACAGTTTATACATTATGCCTAAGTTCGTTTGGAACACTGTGTTTTAATTCCACACAGTGGGGTCCTGTTTTCTCATTTTTGTGATTTTATTTTTTCTATACTCTGTTGGTGCTAATCCCCTGAGTATTCCCAGGGAATTTCTCCAGAGGGCCCTGTCCTGATAATGAGAATTAAAGTAAGGATCCCAGTGTGCGTTCAGTTATAGAAACTTAAAAAGTAAAAATAAACATCTGTTTTGAAGTCAGCAGCCATAAACCATTAGCAGGTTCTTAATCCACACACATTCCCTGTAGTATTTCTTTTTCTCACTGTCTTTTCTCCTTTTTCCTAAGCAGGTTATTTCAGAATTCTGCAGTTCAATAATATTATATGTCTTGGAGTACCTCTTGCTCCCTAAAAAATACTTTCTCTTATAGCGAGAATTAACTTTTCCTATTCTTTTTCTCACATTTTATATTGAAATACAAGGTTGCTAAAACTGTCTTCAAGTATCTTAAAACTACTAACATAAAGACCATACTCTGAAAAAAACAAAGGGGCCCTGAATGATCCTTGTTCTTCTTTCTCTCAGGCCTGTATTTCACACAGAGTTCTTTCCTTCCCTTTCCTCTCTTTTAATACATCATGTCTGTTTCCAGCACAGCCTGGTGCAGACTGCTGTCGCTGCTCACGGAGCATCTCATCCTGCCCTTGCTGCAGAGTGGCTCACTCTTCACAACACACATGGCTGAGCATTTTCTCTGCCAGTCCTTTTCCTTCTTCCAGAAACCCCACCCGGCTATCTAGATCATGATGCAAGTGAAAGTGACTGAGGTGGGAAGGAGCATGGGGGAGCCACTGAGGAAACACATTCTTCTGCTAAACCTTTGCAGCCCACTGAACTTCCTTTCTTTTCTGCTATTAGCCACACTAAGTAATTACAGTTTATAAATATGATGCATTCATCAATACCTGTCTTTTTCTCTTGGATGGTAGATCTATGGGAAAAGACATCATGGCAAATTCCTGTTCTCCATATCATTAATTTTGGCACATCATGGTAAAAGCTGATATACTTTTGTAGACAGAATAAAGGATCTCCTTGGATACTCCTGCTCATTAACATGGTTTTCTCTTCTCCTCCTAGCTCCTTCTTGTCTTTATGTAGTTAATTATTCAGTTATTTGGCATTATTACATTTAGTTCTAAATTACTCAAATCTTTTCTCTACCATGTCCTTCTTAGAGTGAATTAAGCTGCCTGCTCTTATCCTACAATTTTACTGGTGGATTTTTGTAGAGAAAGATTATATACCAGGGAGTTCAGCAGCAATATAAATTGATTTTCACTTACTTCAAGATTTTCTAGCAATTATACTATTTTCTTTAGTAGTATTTCTCCCATTTCTGATTGGGATGACTATGGATATAGGTTAGGGCCTAAGACCTCTACTCACCTCCTAGTTTCTAATACAGAAAAATAAAAACAAGAACTATCCACAAATGAAAAGGTAGTTTATTAATAACACACCATTAGTCCTACCATCACGCACTCTAGATTCCATGACCGCATTAGGCTTTTCAGGGACATGTAGACACAAACCATAACAAATATACACTATTTTATTAATTAAGACACATGTAACCTTTATTGAAAATATATATTTGGTTTGTTCAAAGCACATGTAAAATCTCTATTTCACCAAAGAACTGAAAAATGTTGAATTTTGCTTAAAATATAAATAAAATACACTTACAATTTTACTTTTTCCACTTATAATTCTGGATTATCTGTATGCTTTTTGTGTAAGAAAATACCATTTTATAAGAACACATAAGAAATATATTGCATATTTCACTAAAGTCTGTCTCATTGTGATCTGATTCCTACTTACTCTGCAACAAGCATCATTACAGAGAACATCTGAATTTTGGGAGTGCAAAATGTGTTTTCACTGTGACTTATATCACTATAATACATTCCATTTTGAACCTAAAGCATCCTGCTAAAATCTCAAACAATCCATGATACTAGTTTTCCTTGATGGAAGTTTTGCCAAACAAAAACAAATTTAAGACTTTCATTTGCTGGTTAAAAGTGTAATTATTATCTTTTTATTTATATAAAATATTTTTCCAGACAATTATTGTGCTTAAAAATGTTAAAGATAATCAAGGATAAGCAGGATAGCAAAATTATCAACTATATCCTCTTATTATGAGTGAGATGTGTGGGAAAAACAATACTTCTTAATAAATTTTGCAGATAGCCGGACATGGCGGCGCACGCCTTTAATTCCAGCACTCGGGAGGCTGAAGTAGGAGGAGCATTGTGAGTTCGAGGCCGGCTTGGTCTACAACGCAGGTGCAAGGCTGGCCTGAGCTACACAGTGCGATCCTGCCTCAAAAAAGCAGGGCTGGGAGTTTGGTTCAATGGCTTAAGTGCCTGTCTGGCAGGGGCCAGGCTGTGAGTTTGATCCCTGGTGCCACTAAACAAATAAATTTTGCAGATGTATTTAGAATCATGTAACAACCTACATTCTCTAAACTCTAAAACTTTATGATTAGAAACTTTATGGTAAAGAACTTTATAGTCAAAATTTTTAAAAATAACTGGTCCAATTTCAACTCCTTCCAGGGAAGGCTCTAAGGTGTTGGCAGGCTAATTTAACTTCTTTGATCCTCATTTTCCTTATCTGTAGAAGACATCATCAGACATATTGAAGTTTAAATAAAACTGTATAATTCTCTTTTTCTTTCATGTAGATTAGATGTCTTTTTGCATGGAGGGAATACAATTAATTGACTTTCTTCTAGTAATCCTTTGTTTTTCTTGGCAAGTAACTAATGCCTGACATAGACTTGCCATTCAATATTTGTTCCACTCTATGGAATCCTCCTATGCATAAATATATAAATGAATATTGCATTATTAAGGAATTAGGAATCCCATGTCCTTATCCAGTATCTATTGATTATTGAAGACATTTAACATGGAAATAACAAAACACGCCAACAAGTCTAAGACATATACCTGAAGCTAACATTCGTTTTGGTATCTCAACACATTTCCTTTTCTCAGGACAGATTCTTTCCCCACCCTTTGGAAACTGCCATCCCCATTGCAGTGTACCCCATGCCCTGTACACAGATGGCAGTGCAAGACTAAGCCAAGGAAATCAGAGTTGTGTCTTAAACTGAGGCACACAGAATGAGAGGCTGCTATGGCTGAGCCAGCTGATCACAGTGCCAGAAGCCTGCTCCATGGATCTTCCTGCCTGGAGCTACTTCAATCCCCACTGTCCCTTTGTCTAGGTTTCCATCAACTTCTTTAATTTCTCAGTTATCCTTGGTACTATTGTAATATGTCAATCCTATTGGTACTGTGTATCAAAAATTGTAATATTTATAAGCACAACACCACATAAAGAGCAATAAATGTGAAAATTCATGTGTAAATATGTGTGATATAGGCACAAAATGATGTTTTTGAAAATTATTCCATGAAAATATGTTTTAAAAATGAAATGGTATCAATATTTTTTTATTTCTAAGGTCCAATTATACCAAGTAGTTAAATACACCCTTGCTCAATAATCTGCTTATCTTGGGGGATTAATACCCAAAGGAAGCTAAGTTTATTTAAAATCTCCTGTGTGTATGAATTATGTCACTTCTTGGCATCAGATAGGAGATTGTTACAAGGGCGTTGAACCACAATTGGGTGTCTGACACTACACCTAAAAGTGAATGAAAAAGAACAGAACTCAGGATATCTATTTGCAGACTTCGAGATGAGTGGTGTTTAGACAAGGAGGTGCCTTCCTTCTTTCAGCAAGGATAGGAGAAAAGCACTGAATAGCACTAGGTAGTTATGCTCCCGGTTTCCAGGCAAGTGCCCAGATTTTCTCTTACATTTTTTGACCTGGTTCTCTATTTTCCTCTGTCCTTACATTCACTAAGAGTAATATAAAGTTAAGAGACAAGTAAATAAATCCTAGATAGATTAGATAAATAGATAGATGATTTAAAGAGTCAGGCAATAGAATCCATGAGATGTATAAACTAAAGGTATCACTGGATTGGAAAAATCTAAAATAAGTAGAAAAAGATACCAGAATTTTCAGAATGTAATATTTGCAGATTCTCCTTTACCCCTGTGTCTTCTACTGGTAAAATTTAGTAATACTGGTGTATGGTCAGAGAATTGCAGACTATGGGACTGGAGGTGGAGTTTCCCACATAATCATCTGCATTAAACTCAGTGAACTCAGAGAATGAAAAATCTGTTAATAAAATTTTCTATTCATTAAGAGCTAAGTTTCCCCTTTTAGCTAATTTGTTATTGTGTATGCTCATACCAAGTGACACAATTTTGGAAGACATTGTACCTGTGCATGTGGTTTCCATCACTATACATGGAGAATTAATGGAACCAAATTGCCTTTAATGAACGTAAGAAATTTGGATATAACCTTGTGTATTATAAATTTGTTATTGTGTATGCTCATACCAAGTGACGCAATTTTGGAAGACATTGTACCTGTGCATGTGGTTTCCATCACTATACATGGAGAATTAATGGAACCAAATTGCCTTTAATGAACGTAAGAAATTTGGATATAACTTTGTGTATTATAAATACATTGAGTCTTTGTATTTGTTCCTTTAGAATCACAAAGGAACATTTGGAGTTAATGAATTTAGTTGTGGGTATAGAAATGGAAGAATAGGAGACTAACCCTGTAAATCCTTTGTGGATAAGATTGTTAATGAATACAATCTGCATTGTAAAACCTCAAACTAAAGAAACTTCAGAAAGATATCCAGTCAAGAAGAAGCAGACCAATCAAAAATTTCTGTAAGGAATCACTGTTCTGTGGCTATCTGGACCTTGTCCTCCTTACCATTCAGCTGATGTAAACACAATTAATTCATGTACGTATTAAATTTCACCACAAATTTCTTTTCACCATCACTCAGGAGTTCATTCCTACATAAGAATGAGAAATCACACTACGGTGACTGAATTCATCCTGCTGGGCATCCCTGACACAGAAGGTTTAGAGACTGCGCTTTTCTTCCTGTTCTCATCATTGTATTTATGCACCATCCTGGGAAATGTGCTCATTCTTACTGCCATCCTCTCCTCCTCTCGGCTTCACACTCCCATGTATTACTTCTTGGGGAATCTCTCCATCTTTGACCTGGGTTTCTCTTCAACTACTGTCCCCAAGATGTTGTCATATCTGGCAGGACACAGCCAAGTCATATCTTTTCAGGGCTGTGCTGCTCAGCTCTTCTTCTACCACTTCCTGGGCTGCACTGAGTGTTTCCTATACACAGTGATGGCCTATGACCGCTTTGTTGCCATATGTTATCCACTGAGATACACCATCATCATGAACAAAAAGGTATGCTCTGTGTTGGCCACGGGGACGTGGATGAGTGGCTGTGTTCATGCCACTATTCTAACCTCCCTCACCTTCAAACTACCCTACTGTGGCTACAACCACGTGGGCTACTACTTCTGTGATATGCCTGCAGTGTTGCCTCTAGCCTGTGAAGACACATCTCTAGCTCAGAGGGTAGGTTTTACAAATGTTGGTCTTTTGACACTCATTTGTTTGTTCCTCATTTTTGTTTCCTACACTTGCATTGGAATTTCCATATCAAAAATTCACTCAACAGAGGGCAGGCAAAGAACGTTGTCCACCTGCAGTGCCCACCTCACTGCGATCCTTTGTGCTTATGGACCAGTTATCATCATCTATCTTCAACCTAACCCCAGTCCCTTGCTTGGTGCTGTAATTCAAATATTGAATAATCTTGTAACTCCCATGTTGAACCCACTGATCTACAGTCTGAGGAATAAGGATGTAAAATTGGCCCTGAAGTGTGTATTTCTGAAAGGAAGCTGTGTTCTAGAAATCAAATGATTATCTCCAAAGCTTCAAAGGACAAAGTTTGAGCCGCACTTTTGTAGGGCTAATTATTATGTGGAATTTGTGAATCACTGAAACCCTTTATCTCATTACTTTAAAATGTATGGTTGTTATTCAATTTCCCTATGATTTACAATGAAATATATTTAAAAGTATTTCTTAGTAGACATTTTACTGTTTCTTATACTGCAAGGATTATGTCTCAGTATGATAATACCCCCACAAACATTTCTTTGTTCTTTAAGTCCTTAAAAGTGTTAAGAGAACATATTTGCTCTTTCAAGTTAGCTTTAAAATGTATACATCTACTTATATCTATATCTATATCTAATATATGCATCTAGAGGGAAGAGAGAATAAAAAAATTCACAAAAACTAGTTTAATACCAAGTATCATAGTTCTGTATCTTTTTTTTGTAGCGTATAAAACCCAACTTACTAAAACTAAACCAAAAATTCAAGTTAATTTATAATGCTTATGGGACAATCTCCTAAGTACACAGTATTCAATTTATTTCTACATTTTTTTCTAGTTTAGGTATTTCTTTAGGAACATTGTTATTTTCTTTTCATTGTTTGACCCCTGGAACACTATGGACCTGAATAATTTCTCATTAGATGCCAGAAGAATCAATTTCAGTTTTGTAAATACCTGAGCTCTTGATTGTCTATAACTTGTCTTGTAAGCTACGTTGTTTCTTCTGGAAAGCAAGAATCAATTCCCAGGAGTGAGAGACCTAAAGTGGTAAGAAAAGTGGAAGACTGGGTGTACCTGGCAAGTGAAATTTCTTGCTGAAATTGAAATCCACCTTCTTGCATAATTCAAACTGTGCTCGCTGTAGCTACCCTTACTAAAGGAAGAAAGAAGTGTGAGGAGTCAGTATTCAGTAATGCATAAATGATTAACCTCTAACTTCTAATGGTAACAATCTATTTTGGTGAAAGTACAGTAGCACATGAACGAAAAGGCAGAACTCAGCTCAGGGAAATGTCCTCTACTACAGACTACAGAGAACAGTTTAGGTTCCTATGAGCCTGATGGAAGAAAAAGAGCACTAACAAAGCAGAATGATATCCATAGCTACTGTTAGTTGAGTATTTATTATGTATCAAGATCTATATGATATAACATATTCTGCCTAGTCCCTAATCCTGTACTGGGAAATTGGAATTGCTTTTCTTGCTTTGCACAAGAGAAAACTAAAGGGGAGTCATTTAATAGAATAAATGAAAATAAAGGAAAATTTAGGAAAAGGAGGACACTACAGAATGGAATTAGGTGAAAGGTGTTACCAAATGGGAATGAGGAGTTTAGAAATGTAACCAGTGGTGTGTTCTCTTGGTGCCTATGGTCAAAGGGAATATCAATTTGCTACCACCCAACTAATTAGGTATATAACACTTGTTTTTTTTCTCCTTTGATATGGATCCTTTGCATAGAGGATAGGCTATCGTACCAAAGGAAAGCCTCAACAACAGACTTGGAGGCTCAGCAATGACAACCAGAGGTCTTCAATGATCTTTCTCTCCTCTTTAAGACTTTAGACAACTCTTCTTTGAACTTCCAGCCACAGGGTTGGATGTCATTCTCTAGATACTATAGTGGACCACCTTTGAAAAGTCTAAAAGTAACCCCATCTAAGTTTATAGGAAAAGTGAAAAAGGCCCACTAAAGGCTAAGTACATGAGAACATGCATCTCTGGGGCAAGTTTTGCCCTTGCTGTTGCAGCAGTGTGCCATCCTGTGTTATACTTACTCTGTATCATTCACCTTTGCTCGTGTACCCTGTCCTTCACCTTGGCTTCCACTTATTCTTGCCTGTGACAAACTCTGAAGTACCCCAGAAACTCCTGCAGTGCTTTTTCCCAAACCGGTGGATTACAGATGAGAAAACATTTGTAATTGTAGAAAGATGGAGGTTAGAGACAGGGACTCACAAGTAGAATTAGCAAATTAACACAAAAAAATTTTAAAAAGTGGTGAAATACTCATATCCTTAACCATAACTCTGACAATTAAAATACTGTGAGTATTCTATATTTCAGAGTCATAATAAATGCTTTATGACAAACTGTAATTGTGGTGAGTCTACTAAGAAGCAGGATATGGTTTCATTTTGAAGAGAAAGAACTGAATTCCAGAATATTCAAGAAAGCTGACCAAAATAGCTTGCCTAATAGTGGTAGAGGCTACATTGGAGTGTTGGTTTGTTTCACTGCAAGATTCCTCTGGCAAACCAAAGAAAAGAACAAAACTTTCAATAATTTCAGCCCAAAATGGTTCTCCCAATTTATTATGTTGCTTGGACAGGTTATTCTCAGGCAAGAATAATGTTAATCCTGCTTTTCTTTTTTTTTTTTTATTTT
>RJWM01045318.1:0-12855 GCA_004363535.1 Dasyprocta punctata | reverse complement strand
TGCTTAGAGGATCAGAAATCTTTAAAGACTTTATAACCCAAAGTCACACAATTTTAGAGATCCGGTCTGCTTTACAAAGACCTTAGGACTGTATCACCCCCTGAGAGGCTGATCAGTCGAAGGTGAGGGTGCCTCCCTCCCAGGGGATAGAAGAGCCACATGATTGACAGTAATACATATTGTTCCAAAAAGCCTGTGACAATTTGACTTCTTCCTTGCCTATATATATTACCTTTATTTCCTTTTCTTGCCTAAATGTTCTTGCTAATGTTTTCAGTGCTATGTTGAACAGGAATGGTGATAGTGGATAAAGAAAATGTGGTGTTTGCACAAGATGGAGCACTACTCTGCCATAAAGAAAGATAAACTTGAGTCATTTGTAGGTGAATGGATGCATCTTGAGATAATAATGTTAAGTGAAATAAATCAGACACAAAAGCTTAAATATTGTGTAATTTGTCTTATATGAGAAAATCAAATTATAGATAATGAACAAAAAATAAAAGATAGATAATAGAAAGTAGGGAAATAGATCTTTCTCAAATGGGAGAGGGATCAAGAGATGGAGGGGGAAGGGAGGTCAGCAAAAGGGAATAAAAAAAGGATTTAAGATGTGTTATGTGTTCACTTTCAAATACTTTACAATTTCTTGCTGGTTGATTCTTAGACAATAAATTACTTAGAATTATAGTAAAAGAAAAAGATGCGTTACGTACACATATCAATGCCACATAAGTACTGTAAATGTTACGTGCTGAAAATAGGTACTAATAAAGAAATAGAGAAAAAAATACTCTAAACTTTTCAAAAAGGCCAGTGAACATACTTAATTTAATAGTATAATTTTATATTTTTAAAATGCAAAATGCTATTATTTTAATGGTGTATATATCATAAATTAAGTTTCCACAGATTCATCTTAGTCTAATTCTGATGAAGGTATGAAAAGGATGAATCATTCTCAGGCTACGAAACTCTGGATAATGGGTAGGCAGTTCTGTTAGAATGTGTTTTGTACTATGACAACATAAGATTTTACATATTTATTAAAAGAGAGTACAGGTTAAAATAAGTTTAAAAGCAGTGATCTAGAATAGAAATAGCATAATTGGGAAATGGTCTATATTCATCCCAATAAATATTTGTTGAACACTCTGCTGGGTTTGACACCCAGGTAAGAATGTCTGGTGGAGAACTAGGCATGTAAAGATAGAGGTCAGATGAACTCTGGCTTGAAAGAGAGATTTGGGATTATATTTTAACAGCAATATAAAATAAAGACCAAGAAAGGCCCTTTGTTATATTTAGCAAAAAAGAGATTGTGATTAACTTTGGGAAGAACTGTTGGAAACCAGTTTGAGGAAGAGAGAGAAGAACACACCTGTGGATAATCCTTTAAGGCAGCATCACTGGGAAAGAGAAGGAAGGGATAAAGGTGAAGCTGTATTGCA
The DNA here is from genome assembly GCA_004363535.1 of Dasyprocta punctata. Classification (NCBI taxonomy): domain Eukaryota; kingdom Metazoa; phylum Chordata; class Mammalia; order Rodentia; family Dasyproctidae; genus Dasyprocta; species Dasyprocta punctata. The sequence goes on along the minus strand of RJWM01045318.1, from coordinate 11,404 downwards.
ATCTGGGAATCAAGGGAGAGGTTTTAAAAGGGGAGATAATTGGATGTAATGTATTTAATACATATGACACAGTTAAGTAACTATAGTTTTGTGTTCTTTTGTGAGGTGGCCAGTCAGGTATAGCCATAAGATGGAACACAGGGGAGAAACAGAACTAAAGTCACTTATATTCTGCAGATCCTAGCAAGATATAGTCACTTGGGGAACTAGTGGGGGGCTTCAAAGGAGCCAGATTTCCTACATAGATGGGAAACTGAGAGACAGAGAACAAGTATCTTGACTAGTGGTCAGGCCTGGATACACAAACAGAAGATGTAAGTGGATTTCATTGGTGTATTTGAATGTTACTAGGACATATGGGAAGACAATATAGGGAACTTGTGGCAGGGTTGTCTAGGCAAGGTATGTATAGTCTGTTTGTGGGCATGTTGAAACAGCAGGAAAATAATGAAGTTTTAAAATATGTAATACAACTCTCTGTCTACTAAGCATTTATGTAAAATGTATTATGAGGTATAATTGAGATGGTGAATGCATAGTTCTTCCCCTTTGAGAGTTTGAAATTAGTCACTCAATAGGCCCAATCTTTAGTAATAGCAGGCTAGAACTGATACAACTGATCAAAGTAATATAAACAGTGCTATGTGGATTAAACATTGAAGTTTATTTATCCATATTGAGTTAGGAAAGAGGATTAATTAGTTAATTTAACAGATATTTACTTAGTACTATGTGTTAGTCAGACAGGGACTTCAATCTCAAGAATCTTAAGCCAAGTCTATGATAAGATCTACAACGGAAGGAAATACCCATAAGAAGAGATCATGTGGAGAGAGGTGTGTGTAGGAAATGAGAAACGTAGGGGATATACTTTGTAGAAGAGAGACATAGTTTCACGTATTACTGAAGGAACAGAATAAAATGAGACCTGAATGAGTCTTTCAGGTTTGGCAACATGGAAGATATTAATGATGTTAGCATGAGAAATTTCATCAAAACAGTTGGGGGCCAAATCATAACTGCTATAGACTGGGGACCATGTAGGAAGTGAAGAATTGAGGACACAGATAAAGAACTCATATTCAGAACATATAAAGAATTGAAAAACATCAGACCCCCCCAAATTCAAAGACCCAATCCAAAAATGGGCATCTGAGATGAACACGCACTTCTCAGATGAAGAAATACAAATGACAAGTAAATACATGAAGAAATGCTCAACATCACTGGTCATTCAAGAAATGCAAATTAAAGCAACACTGAGATTCCATCTCACTCCAGAAAGAATGACTGCCATTAAGAAATCAATTGGTAACAACTGTTGGCAGGGCTGTGGGGTAAAAGGAACACTTCTCCACTGTTGGTGGGAGTGTAGACTGGTGCAACCACTGTGGAAATCAGCGTGAATATTCCTCAAAAAACTAGGATTGAAAGTCCCATTCAATCCAGTTATTCCCCTTCTGGGTATTTTCCCAGAAAAACTGAAAGTGTCATGCCACAGCGATATATGTGTACCCATGTTAATAGCAGCACAATTTGTAATAGCTAAATCTTGGAAACAACCAAAATGCCCATTAACCCCAGAATGGATGAAAAAGATGTGGTATTTATATACAATGGACTATTACTCAGCTATAAAAAAGGATGATCTCGAGGCTTTTATAGGTAAATGGAGACAATTTGAGACTATACTCATAAGTGAAATAAATCCGACTCACATTTGTAAATATTGTATTGTCTCCCTAGTGTAAAAAATAAATACGTAATAAAAAACTGAAAGAGTAATAAGATCCAAAATGTACAATAGATATTGTAATAATGAAAGTAAAAGAAAGTGCTCAAAATTAAAGAACAGCTGGGATAGGGGAAAGGAGAAATGGAAGAAAGGAAAAGATTATATTTATGTAGGTATACACGTATAACTGTGTATATGTATATGTATGCAGGATAGATAACTATACTACTAATTCTCTGTTAGTTCATCAAAAAGAATAGTTTGTGTTGTCATTGATTGTCTGATCATTTTTTATACCTAGATCTCATAACTTGAACAACTACTTCTAAGATAACAATATGTAATGTATTAACTAGTGTTGATTTCTTACTTTTTTTTAAATTCTGTATTATTTCTACCTTTTTTTCTGTTTTGCTTTTTAAAATTAAAAAAAAGAATTGAGGACAGGGAGACTGCATTAACACTTTTATTGGTAAATATATGGCAGTTGCTGGAGTACAGTTAAGGTAATAGAGAATAAGTGATAAAAGATGATGTTATGATTTTAAATTTCAGTGAGTGATGGTATCAATTGGCAAAATAGGAAAGTTTGGAGAAAGACCTAAATTTAAAAGAGCTTTGATGGTTCTGCTCTTGCTTGAGATTGAAATGTGGATACACTTTCAGGCCATAGTTTGAAATGAGAATTTAAAAATTAAGCATTAGGGCTAGATAGAACTCATTTAGATTTGCATCATATAGGTAGCTAAAGTCAGGTCATAAAAGGTGTCTTAGCTACTTTTCTCATTGCTGAAACAAAATCACCTTCACCCAAAGTTAAAGGAGGAAAGGCTTATTTCAGATCACAGTTTGTAGAGGTTTCAGTCCATAATTGACTGGCTCCAAAGCAAGATGGCATGATAGAGGGGCACTGTAGAGGACAGACAATTAATGGCAGGCAGAAGGCAGCAAAGGTAGCAAACAGCAAAAACAGCAGCCTTCTTTCTGTCCCTTATATTTTATCTAGGGTGGCACTCATACCCAGAGTGGGCCATCCCATTATCCATATCCAGAACTGTGCCAGGCTAACCAGTGGACTAATTTAGTAATCATGCATCCTTAATCCAAGCGTCACATCCTTAAGTCTACATAGATTCGGCCGCTTCTAAAAAGCCCTACTTATGACCACGTGAAGTCTTTGGGGAGACATCTAGAAACAAACCATAACAGAAGGTAAAACTGTACAAAGAAAGAAGAATGCTTGGAACTAAAGAATGAGATGGCAAGATTAGGGTCAGTGAGTTGATTGAAATGAAGTGGCAGAAAAAACAAAGGGAACCATTAGGATAACATTGTTAGGGCAGCCAATGGGAGTTTTGTCTTTATGGTTGTTTGATCTTTGGTGGTTAGGCTGTTTTTTACCCAAAAGCAGAATAAAAATCAAGAAAAGGCCATTGGTCCAGCAGTTAATAATCACTGACAATATTGGGAACCATTTTTCCCCAACTGGGAACTGCCATTTTAATAGGTTGAATAAAACAAATGAAACAGGTTGCCAAGGGGTAAGTATGAGTGGGATTTCTTCTTTATTATTGCAGGGAAGGTGATAGAAGACCTTAATATGAAGTTGTAGCACAGTTGGGACAACTAAACATGTATATCTGTATGGCTCTATATGGAGAAGAATAAAATCATTGGAGGTGAGACTTAAATGGAAAAAGTAGAAAATTGAAGAAGCAATGTTGTAGGTCATATGAGTTGGCTTCTATCTCAGTATTTCTGCTAGAGTTTAATGAGATAGAAAAGTAAATGACATACAGTGCATCTTCAGTGTGTGAACTATTAGCATTTTGGAGGTGGGTGATATAAAGACATCACTGTTGTGTGTCTGCGATGTGCCAAGCCTATGCTGTTTCACTTTCCCTTCACCAACAGCCTTCTGGTTGGGCATTGTCAGCTGCGTTTTAGGTATGATGGAACCTAGAAGGTCACAACCAAGTAATCGCAGAATTGGTATGTGAACAAAGGTTGACAAAAACTAAAGATACAAGTAGGCCTTACAATTTTATGAATAACTTTGATTTCACATGAAAGTGAAGGAAGTGAGGGAAATAGTTTGAAGGAGCTTTTACTGAAGAGGTGCTGTGTTTTTTGTTAAGCACAAGGGAGGAATCTGCTGTGAGGAGGCTGAGAATAGGTACTGAGGAGGGACTGGGAAGATTGAGATGGCAGTTGAGAGTGAGTTGGAATATTGAAGAGGAGTTGAGATGGTAGCTGTAATGAGTTGGAACATCATTATGACATGAAGAAGAAATGACAAGTTTAGATAGCCTGGAATTTCTATGGACAGAACTAGTAACTATAGAATGACTACATGTGGTTTCTGAAAATTCTGAAATTTCTGAGTTTGCAGTACTTGGCAGCACAAGACTGGCAACCAAGGAAAGCTCACAGTAGTCTGAAACTTGACATAGCAGGAAGCAGGGATGGAAGATTCTAGGTTTGGGTCTAGTGCCTCACTGAATGGCTGCCCAGGAGATGCAGGCTTGGCAGGAAGGTGAAGGAAGAAGGAGAAGAATGATGGACTCAAAAATTCTGGAGAACTGGAAGGATTTAAATTTATGAGTACAGGTGGAAGGTCAAGGGTTGGTGGCAGAGGACAGTTCGTAATGAGAATTGATGTTTGGGACAGGTGTGAGTCATGTTGGAATATGGAACAGGGCTATATCAGGAGTTGGCCAGTATCATAGAGGTTGATGCCACTGGAAGTGAGAGATGAAGGACTCATTAAACCAGGGTCTAAAGAGGGTTGGATCAACATAAATGAACAACACAACTAGATTGAATATTAAGGGTAAAAATGCAGGTGGCCACAAGAGTCAGAGAAGATGCTTGTCGTCAGTATGGGTAGGCTGGCCAAGGTGGGTGGGGTGAGTAGGTGTGCACAAAATTTGGACAGGTAGAAGCTTACATAGGGGAAGAAGAAATGTTCATTACTGATCTACTCCCTGCCTCTTTAGTGGGCTCTTATACATGTAAACTTATTTGATCTTTACAATAACCTTCTATAGCACCTGCCTGGCAAGCACAAGGACCTGACTTTGATTCCTGGTACAAAAAAAAAGTACAATGAACTTCTGAAGACAGCTTCATTAATATTTCAGAGGTGAAGAATCTGAAAGTTTGCTTTTGTTTTTTATGAACATAAATCACTATAAGCTTAAAGTGAAAATGTTTAAATAAAATTTTAACATACAAAAAGTGTGTAAGTGGTTAAATATATGTATGATTGTATATAACATATGTACATATTATGTGCAAATATATATTTGATATTCTATAGACTTGCATTAAGTTATACTAACCAGATTATTGGAAATTTACATAATCAAAATAGACAAAATTTAAAAATATTTAATCATTCCTAATACCTTACAGGCATTACATATGGAAATAAAATAACTGATAGGATATTTGCAGTTAATAATTAAAACACTGTGTTGAGAACGGAGACAGAAATTAAATAGCCTAAATTTAACAAAGACCTCATTCTGTCCTATCAATGGTATTAATTTCAAACTTTGAATATTGAAGTCCAAAAAGTAAGGCTTTATCTATTTCTGGAGATTACTAATACATTATTCCAAATTTATGCATGATGAAACCAAGGCTCATAAAAGAGAAAATCTTGCCCAGCATCACAGAGCTAGGATTTGAATTTAGGTCAATCTGTATAAGCCTGCTATTTTCACTACCACTCCACCTGTGGAGTCCTACTACTGTGATGAAATATCTTTTGAATTGATTTGAAAATCATCTTGAAAATGCTAAAGAAAGTGACAGACTGTCCAAAGTTTACAATAAAGCCAGAGTGGGCTATTTATGTAAAAGAGAAGACTCTGAGTCATTGCTTTATCACTTTACACTTGAACATTGAGTTGTTCAACATCTTGGAAATCCTTGAAGGTAGTCCCAAAGTTGAAACAGGAAGGTCAAAAAGGTAAGTAGATGGTGAAGTCAGTAGAGAAGGAAGTTGTCTGTCAACTCCTTCCTGATGGAGGTATATGGTGAGTTTGTTAGACTCGTCAGATGAAATTACACACCATCATAAAAATACTGCACAAGAATAATGGCCAACTGTATCCTATGTTTCAGGTTATTTTAGCCCATAGGAAAATTCTCTCTTGTTTTGAAATGACTTTACCGAGAGAAAATTAAACTCAATAACTGTTTAAGGGAGGTCTAATCCTTGTTACTTCTTTCTGGGAGTATCCTTCTATCACCTTGAACTCTCACCTCTGTCTGCAATGTAATGAATTCTACTTTCCTTGTTGGAAATTGCTTGTCTTCCGTCTTCATCTGTTTGCTTTACTCACGTCTACCTTTGGATTGTCATGATCACATCCTTCTATTTTCATCCTACTTTGCCAGCCATGAGGAGGTACATCTTACTCCTTGATTTTGCAACTCATGTTGTAATCTTGTACAACAGCATATTTATATTCTGTTTTTATTTGTTTTATGTTAGCTTGAGACCATTTACAGCTTCCTCCAACTGTCTTGAAACTTTTTTATCATTACTTTTCTGGGGAGTGGTTAAGACATTGTTGTTCAAACTTTCCAGAATGTCCTCTCTGATTTTCTTCATTCCTTTTTCTGCCTTCTTTTTATGTCTTATTTCTTTCCTATTTTTTAATTTTTGTTTCCACATCCCCTATTGTTCTCTTTTCTAAAATGTGGGCTAAATAAACTCCCTCCTGTGATAACTTTCCTCTGAAATTCTCCCGTATCTTTTAACCTTAATTCTCTTTTATTCTTATTTAATCCCCCATTCCATTAAATTTTCTTCATTCTTCAACTAAAAACCTTCACTTCAATCTGTTCCAAGCTCATCGGATGTCTGATTCACTTCCTCACCTCTGACTTACTTCTTGACCTTCTCCTGACTACTTTCACACTCTTCTTTCCACTGAAATTGTACTTACCAAAGATGTTCCTCTTCGACAAATTGGATGTTCTTTCATTTGTGATCTTCATCATTCCTGTCAATAACTCTATCCATGGGCTGGTAGATCATCTTTGAAATACTTCTGAAGCAAGATGGGATTCTTCTTTTTCTTTTCAAACTAATTTTCTGGTATATAACAGCTTTATTAGAAACACCAGATGAATATCTTCTAGATATTTTGTGCATTACTTTGTTATTTTGGTTGTAAGAATTAAGGAAAGATAGCTTGCTATTTGCATTTCTAATAGCTGCCTTTTTATGGGTCTTAATATTTCAACTGGTTTTGAATGGTCAATAAACTGTTTTCTATATTTGGTGTTGGCCTTTCTCTGAAGTGCAGACTTTCTGAGTCAGTGTTAGTAGTCCTCCTCCCCTAACTAATGAATTCCCTTAAATCTAATTTACAAATTATTACTAGTCAGGCAATCTAAATAAATGACTTTTAAAAAATAATCTCTTTAGTCATTTTTGTTCTTGTGAACATACTTCCAACCTCCTCAAACAAGATTCAGTTGAGAATTAGAATTTTAAATATATCTGAATTAAGCTTGAAAGAATAAAGTTTTCAAAATTCCAATTAATGTTGAAAATTATGTTCACCTTTATTTGGCTTTATAAATGTAGTGAGTACTTTTATAACTATATTTGTTTTTGGCAACTTTTAATCATTATTATGAATAACAAGAGTAACAAGCTCCAGTTTTAGGGGAAAAATGGGTAAAAAGTATAAAGATTTTTGCTCTGTAACAAAAGCTGCCAATGTTTCTCCTTGCTAAATACAAGGAGATGTAGTCTTAGACTTTTCTGATTCCTTCATACAGCTTTATGTCATTGCCTATTAACATTATTTAAATATAGATTTCTAAATTCCTGAGAATGCTGCTGAAAATAGTGTTTTGACTAATAAAATGAAGGAAAGAATTCAAAGACAAAGGCAATGTGTGCATTGATTGATGTATGTCATTTTAATAACATAATTACTTGATAAGCACTTACATGATTTAGCTACTGATCTTCAACCTTTCAGATCCAGAGATGAAATGATGATCTATTATAACCAAGTACTGCCAAAGGTTGGGGCAATGCTGCATTCTGTGGTATTTTAGAAGAAATATTCCTAATTTGTATGAAGTAGCCCATCACAGGAAGCAGGACATTTTGGTGAAAACATTTCACAGCAAGGTTGCTTTCTGACTCAGTGCTCTCTTTAATTTCTCCAGGCTGGATATATTTTAGAGTATGGAATACAATATTGCATATTTTTCTGATTTAATGAGAAGTGGTAAAAATTCAAAAGAGTGGTGTATTCACCACTTCACCAGGATTATGCAAGTGACAACATTTCCAGAACACTGAATGTAGGTATTATTTCTACCTTGAATTTAGACTCATGTCACAGTAGGGTTTTCATAGACATGAAGAGGAAACATCATTGGTACTTCCTAGGGCTAAAGTTGGTTAGTCCAACTGCAGCAAGGGGCTGTACTTAAACAATTCACCTGGTATGAACCTGTCAAACTTTTGGTGGAATATGGTGATTGGGTATTGTTCACTACGTGCAATCTCTAGAAAGTAAATTTCAACATCCATTTATTCATCAACTTGTATATATCAAGAACTGTTTGGGTACAGACACTCTGCTAAATCCCAGGAATGAAATAGCAAGCCAAAAAAAAATTCTTTAATCTATGAGGGGGAGCGGTAATTAGAAATAAACAAATCCTGGTTTATGAACAATACTGCAATTATAAGTGGAGGTTAATTTCTACAACAGTTTTAAGCCCAGGATGCAACAGGGACACATGGGAGGACAGCTCACCAGAAGGGCACGGGGTGGTTTAAAGGAGGCTTTCTGGAGGAAGTAGTACTCCAACTGAATAATGAAGAGTGTTGGCCAGCAGACAAGATGATTGGGCAGGGAGAATATTCCAAGGAGTTGAAACAGCACCTACAAAGACCAAAACATGAGAAAATGTGACATGTGGCACAGTGAGAGGAGAGGAGTGGGAATAAATTAGTTTGGTTAGAACTACAAAGCCCAAAATCATAAGCAGTTTGTATGTTTTGCTAAGAAGTGTGATATCTATTCTAATAGGGAGCCATGAAGTGTTTTGAGCAAAGAAATAATACAGACATAGTTATGTAACAACAGTGAGATAAAGTAGCATCAAGGATGGAGATAAAAAACTACAGTTTGGTCAGGAGACTTACAGATGATTACGGAGATGGGGAAATGTATAGATTTGGGTGAAAAGTAGAAGGTAGAATTGGTGAAATATGGTGGTTTGATATTGGAAATCAGTGAGCAAGAGCATTGTGGAAGGGCTCTTGAGTCTGTTCTGGAGCTTCGAAAGAAGGTGTTGACATTTAGTGAGAGAGAACAGGAGAAAGTAACAGTAGGTTTAGGGGTACATGACTGAGTTTAACTTTGGATATGTTGACTTTAAATGAGTATGCAAATGATGGTGGGAAATTCCACTCCTGTTTTGGGAGTTGTTAGAAGTTTCTTATAAGCCAATTATAGAAATACTATCAAAAGTCTTCTCAGCGTTAACTTCATATTTCAGAACTATTTCTGAAATAAAAGAAGATTGCTCATAAAAGTGGAGTTGACACGTGGGCAGAGGCTCAGTCTTAGGTCTTTTCCCAGGCATGGAAAAGAAATGGTGTGTAGGTAAGCAGACCGCTGGCAATGATATTTCAGGCCATGAATTGCCAGTGGGCCATCTTTTCTATCTCCTTGAAGGAACAGGCAGGCTGGATGTCTGCAGACTCCAGACAAGCTGAGGCAGCATCTGTTCTTAGAGCACTAGCCAGAATTGGAATCAACATCAAAAGTAAAGTTAGGCGTGTGTTGTACAAGTAGGACAAAAAGTCTGGGTGTGTTACAAAACGGAAAGAGTAAAGCAAATAATATAAGCTGGATTCCTTACCAAGCAAAAGCGTTGCAGACTCAGGGATCTAAAGCACAGGGGAAGGGATGAGTTCATAAGCAAGGAAGTTGCTGTGGGCCTGTGTCGGAGGGTGACGCTGATGCTGGAGTCTGCCTTTTGAATTTTCTCAGGAACATGAGAGCTGTATTTGAGAAATCAGCAACAGGAAAAATATGCATGTTTAGATCCATGGGTCACCCTGCTGTGGAACCTTTTCAATTTCAGGTATGTTTTCAGTGTTAGACCTTCAGAACTAAATGCTGTTCTTGTGAGTGAATTACTCCCTTGGGATTTTAAGATAGGGAAGAATGGCTGGGGTGGGGATCTATGGGATGGGTAGACAAAGCTGGTGACAGTTTTGAGGTGAAATTAAGTATTGGTCTTCTAGGATATTTCAGAGCTGTAGGAATACTTTTGGGACAGATTGAGGTAAAGGACTGATGCGTGCATTAGGTAATAGCAGAGACTTCCTGATGTGGTCTCTTGTGCAGTTCCAAAGAAGTGGTCTTTTGAGTTGTTAGCCCTAGGAGTGAAACCTGGTTGAGTAAGAATTGGAGTTTATGAGATGGGGCTTAGAATGCAGAGCTTTCTTTTTCTCATTGTTTTTTGATTTGGAAATGCAAATAGGTCTGTCTTATCAGCAAAAGGACACAGGATGTATCTGTGAATGTCAGATGGCAAGAGTGTCATGAGGACAAAGAGCAAATCCTAACAGTGGTAAGAGCAGACCCTTGGAAAATGGGCCCACGCACAACAGTGAGATCATTAGAGTAAAAGCAGATTGGGCTTTCTGCCTACACATCAGCTTTAAAGACACTGTGAAGGGAAGACTTGGATGGGCGCCCGCATGAATTCTTGTTTCTCCTTGTTTTCAGGCCACTCACAGTTGAAGAGGGTGGGGGAAGGCCCAGGTATAGTCCTAGCATCACTTACAAATTGTTTTTAAAGAATCAGTGACTTATTGCTCTGGTAGACTCATTTGTACAAACTCTCCTTGCTGGATTTGGGCCCACGATTCTAAGTCAGTGTAAAATCTGATTCTAAAAATCCCACAATACATTATCTCCACTAAAACCTGCAAATACTGGCTTTGGGCTCATGGGCCTGCCACACATCTCTTGGGGTAGCAAGAAACCTAGGGTATTCTCGATACATGAGACAGAAGACTCACACAGTCTACCTAGATCAAAATGACACGAGGAATATCTGTTGCTTGATTTCCAGAGAACTATTAGTTCTACATTTCTCTCAAAAGCTGCACCTGCAGGAGGCAGTACAAATTAACAAAATCCCTCCAAGGAACTTAAGAAGCATGACATGGGTGACATACACAGGGCTCTGGCCAGGGATATTTGTGAGGATGAGTTCTACAACCATGAAGCTAACATCACTTAATGGAGACCACTTTTCCCTCTGCGGATCACTTTTCTGAATCAATGCTCAGCTATCTAGCTACCTTAGTAGACTGACTTAGAGTACTCTCTCAAAAGAATCCTAAAGGACATTCATTCTGCAAGAGATAGTCTTGATTATGTTTAGGCAGCAATCTTAGACACAGTAGGCTTTCTTTCCTGTCCAGGAACCTGCTGGTTTGGCTTTTGTTGGAGTCTTCTTGGGAGGAAACTCTGAATTTGCTTTGGGTGATGATTGGTCTTGTATGCTAGTGATTTGGGAACTTTGACAGCAGGTGGGGATGATTAATGGTGGCAGGAATGGCCTAGATATATTTGGAAGGTGTCATTGCACATT
>RJWM01045317.1:0-12881 GCA_004363535.1 Dasyprocta punctata | reverse complement strand
ACAGGTTCAAATTTATTATTCTTTTGAGTTTTTTTTCATCTGGATTTCGAGTTGTCATAGGGCTACTTGTTGAAGACTATTCTTCTCCCTACTGAACTATCTAAGCACACTTGTCAATAATCAACTGACCATAAATATAGGATTTATTTTTGAATTCTCAATTCTATTTAACTAATGTGTATGTTTTTCCTTATGGAAATATCACACAATCTTCATTATCGTAGTTTTTGAGCAAATTTTGAAACTAGAAACTGTGAGTTCTACTTTGCTCTCCTTTCAAGATTGGTTATTTTGGCTCTCTTGCATTTCTGTATGAATTTTAGGATCAGCTTGTCAATTTTTAAAAATAAAAAAAAAACAGCTAGGATTTTTATTGGGATTGTGTTATTCTGTATATCACTTTAGGATATATCTCCCTCTTAACAATATTGAATCTCCAGTCCATGAATACAGGATATTGTTCCACTTATGTAGGCCTTCTATATTTTAGCAATGTTCTACAAGTTTTGGTATATATATTTTGCACTTCTTTATTAAATTTATCTGAAGCGTACATTTTAAGCTACTTTATTTATCTTTTTTTTTTGTTGTTGTTGTTGCTATTGTTTTGTTTTGAGTTGTGGTCTCACCATGTTGCTGAGGTTGGCCCCAAACATCTGGACTCAAGTAATCTTCCTGCCTTAATCTCTCAAGTAGCTGGAAGTGGGGGCAACGTGACTGAGTAGAGGAGGAGTAGCACTGATGAGACTCAGAGAAGATGAGCTAAAAACAGGTACTTGGAAGAAGGGGAGGGATATCCACCCTGATCAAAAGCCCAGTTTTCCCCAAAAAGTATTTATCTGCTATTATAAATTGAATTGTTTTCTTATTTTCACTTTCAGATTTTTTCCTTGCTAGTGAACAGAAATACAGTAGACATTCATATATTGATTTTGTATCTCACAACCTTGCCAAACTTATTTAGTAGCTTTAATGGATTTTTATAGATTCCTTAGGACTTTCCATATACAAAATCACTTAATCTGTGGATAGTGATGGTCGTATTTTTTATTCCCATTTTAGATGTTTTTTCTTTTACTTGCCTAATTACACCGACAAAATCTTTCAGCGTACAGTTGACTAGCAATCGTGAGGATATCCTTGTCTTTTCCCTGATTTTAGGGGAAAAGCTTTCATTCATACACCATTAAGTATGATTTTATCTGTGGGCTTCTTTTAAAACACCTTTTGTTTTTATTGAATTGATAAAGTTCTCTTCAAGTACTAATTTGTGTAGTTTTTTTTTATTTTAAAGAGAAAAAAGCATAGAAAAATTAGAAAGTAATCAAGCCAGCAAGCAAACAATCAAAAAACAACAACAACAAAAGACAAATGATGACAACAACAATTTTGCGTGCTTGTATCTGGTAACCTGAGCAACAGTTTTGAAGATAACAATATGTAATATAACAACCACTGTTAAATTCCTACCACCTTATTTTGAAATCTTGTATCACTATTTTGTTGTTGTTGTTACCATTGTCTTTTTTTTTTAATTGTGAAAGGGTGTTGGATCTTGTCAAATGCTTTTTCTGCATCTACCAAAATGGTCATGTGGTTTGTGGTAGATTAACTAATGGTCAACTTGTAACACCCAGCTGAACTGAGTCAGTGTGGTTCTGAGTGTAGAAGGTTCACGTGAGGACTGTTGCCAACAGCATAAAAGGAGAACTTCAGGGGAAGATGATGTGCTGTTGATTTTCCTGGAGAAGCTTGTCCACTGGTTTTCCTGATATGAACTCAGCTCTTATCATCAGAGGAGCTTGGGTCCTCACTGTCACTGAGGATGGCTGTGGTTCTCTTTGGGGGAGCTCTGGTCCTTACTTTGAATGTTGCTTCCTGGCTCTGGTACAGAACCCTCAGCCTGCTGGCACAGATCCTTCACCCCACTGGTGCAGACTTTCTAGCTTCTACCACTGACCTTTGGGCCTTCCCAGTACAGATCCTTGATACAGACTTTAACGAGACATTGCCATGGACTCTAGGCCTCCAGCTAGACTTGTGGAAGACGTTGCCATGGAATTCTGGCTCTCAGCTGGATTCTTTGGGTCTCTAGTATGTGGATGGATCTCCCACACACTTTTGCATTTGACCTTTTGGGTGAATATTACAAAATAGTCATATAAATTCTGTGCCCTGTCTTAAATATATTCCCTTGTAAACTGACTACACCATGATTTTATCTTTTCTTGTTTTAATGTAGTTTATTACATTGAGTGATTTTCGTATGCTGAATCAACCTACTATTTCTCATAGAAATTTCCATTTATCATGTACAACTTTCATTTTACAATGGCGACTATGGGTGTTGGAGCCACACAACCATATAACTTGCCCAGATGGTGATGGCTATCCTGACTGTGTGATCACTTAATATCTCTTGGCTAGATGCTCAGTTTGGACCAAAGAGCAGAAATATGCCTGAAGAGCTGCTTTGTAAATGATGTATGGGTTTGGGGGAGGCAGATTACATGACCTATTAGAATTCTAGATGTATGCACAGTAATTCTCCTATAGGAGCTTGTCAGAAGTTCCATATGGTTTCTTTTCCTACTACATATAACCCTAACACCATGAAATCCACTGGGGATTATGGTTCACACATCAAGGCTGTTTGTTCTACAGCCTGGACTTGGTACAAAATCAATTATGCTCTGTCCCCACTGTGAGCTATCAGTCTTCCATGTTTCTGTATTAAAAGGTTATAGCTATATTATAAGCAGAAAATAAGCTTTTCCTCATGGACTTACCAAGCATTGTGTGACTTCTTAGTAGTGCCAGGTACAGAGTGCTATATCTTGTTCTTTATTTTAGAGAAGATACCCTGGGAGCCTCAGATTACTGGACTTCTAAAAACATTCCAAATGTGATTGTTTCATGAATCCATTAAGGATACATCTTACTTTCTCTGTAGCATAAGTTCTTTTTTTTAAATTATCTAGGGTACTTTTTTAAAAAATCAGATCCAGTTAACATGATCTTACCAACATAGTGAATGCATGTGATAATCTGTGAAATGTCCAGATAGTCCATTCCCCTTCAATTGTGGAGGATAGCAAAATTAACACACGGAAAAAGACTGCTTATTGTTATTCATCCTGTGTGAATGTGAGCTGCTTTTTGTTCTCTTTACTGATAAGTATGTGAAAGAATATATTGGCCAGATTCATAGTTGTCTTAGTACCATGTACCCAAGACTCTGATATCTGCTCTAATAAATACATCACATCTGGCACAGCAGTTGCAACTGGACTTATAAGTTGGTTACGTCTGTGGTGATCTGGTATCTCCCAGGATCTATCTTGCTTTTGCAGAGGTCAGACTGGTGTATCAGGTGAGACTATGCTGAAAATCATCAATGTTGAACCATCCTTTCCAGGTCTTGAGGATGGCATTAATCTGTTATTCTTCTCAGAACATATTTGGATTTCAAACAAATTAAATAAGGAAATGGAGCACTAAGCATATATTCTATAATGTTCTTCCTTCTCTATTACACATATGCCCCCTTGGAATCAGTGCATAACTGAGCATTCTCTGTCTCCAATTATTGACCTAGGTGCTTGTCTTTTTTCTTTTCTTTCACTTTTTCTTTTTTCCTTCCTTCTTTCCTTGCTTTCTTCCTTCCTTCCTTCCATAAGGACCATGTGTAATTATAATACAAATACAGTATCTTTTAAAAACATTACCAGCTGTAGCATCACCTCGAATGATAGGATCATGCTTGACTTTCTTCTAAGATTTTAAAATCTGTCCTTCCTAATATCCCCAAATGCACATGTCTCACTGCACCCAATATTAGCCTTCGTATTTTGGTGCTATGACTAAGGTTCCTTTTATTTCAACCACATCAACCACTTGGGTCTTTAATGGTCAGAAAATAAGATAAGGCTATGAAAAATATCATAAAATGAAAAGTCACCTGTGCAAACTCAGGAACCAATAGCATATTTTAAATCTATACTAAGCTATAAATGTGTATGGTTGACTATGGCAGCCACAGGAAGGAGTGTGTATTTGTGGTACAATCAGGACTTTCATAGTGTCAGTGCTCTGTGGTTCCTTGAACTGTTAACCTTTTCACTTTAACCTCTCTACTGATTGTTTGCTCATTTGTTAGTAAATCTAAGAGAAAACAATGTAAATTAGTCAAAGCCTTATTTTTACCAAGCTTCAAAACTGAACCAATCCCCATTGGGTAGCTTAACTAAATAGGAAAAAAGCTCTTGGCCTCAATGTGGGAAATGGAAACATGAAAAGTAATAAGATACTTATTTATAGCTATCAGATAAGTAATGATAGCGAAGTCTGTCAATACCCACTGTGATCAAGGTACTGGGGACTCTCATTCACTACTGCTGGGAGGGAAATGAGTGCCTCAGAGAGCAATTTGGCAGTTCCTATCTGCCACATATTGATCACCCACATATTCTATAACTTGAATGTGCCGTTCCCTCATAGGTATTCTAATGAAACTCTTCACATACAGACCAGATAACATCCATAATAATTTACATAGTAGCAGGGGTGTTTTGGAAGGGAGTAATTATGAATTGGTGAAATAAAATTGAAGGTCTATTAACATGCTATGGACAGAAAAAACAAATATAATTAATTAAATTTATAGTTTTTAATTATAACTAAATTACATCAAACAACACAGAAAAGCCTCAGAATCATGAGTGAAAAAGAAAACTCGGGTTGCTATATTTGCTTCCAGTAAAAATTGAGCACATATTTGGTGACTTAAAATAACATAAATAGATCATATTTTAATTCTGGAGATCAGAAGTTCATTTTCCCTGGGTCAAAGTCAAAGCATTGGAAGAGGACACCCCTTCCTTCCAAAGGCTCTGGGGAAGGAACTGTTTCTTGTCTCTTCCCTCTCCTGGAGTCTCCCAGGATTCCTTTACTTGTGGATGCATAGTTCCCAGCTCAGCCTCCTCCTCTTTAGTATGAGTAAAATCTCTCTCCACTATCCTTTTGTAAGGATATGTATGAACACCCTTGCTGTCCAGCAGGATGATTCAGAGTAATCTTCTCATCTCCAACTACTTAGCCTACTCATATCTGCAAAGACCCCATTTTCCTTATTCAGTAACATTTATAGGTTCTGGGACTTGCTATCTTTCAATAGCCATTAGTCAACCTACTATAACTACCTATGAAGTAATTTAATTTAATGGCATTTTAAATCACCATGCTAGTTAAGGTTTATTGGGTCTACTCGATTGACTTGGAAGCCACCTAAATGATTGGTGGAGTACTCTTCTGGATGTGTCTGAGTGGGACATAGAGATGTGGCCTTGGGTACTATATATTGTCCCTGGCTCCTTCCTCTCTGGTACTGCTCCCTACTCTGCTTCTTGACTGTTGTGAACTAAGCAGCTTTGTTGTGCCAAGTTTTTCCACCGTGATGTTCCTTCCTTGGAGCCAGTCAACCATGAACTGAATCTCCTGAAACTGTGAGCTAAATTAAACCTCTCCTCCTTTAAATTGTACATGTCAGGAATTGTGCCCCCATGTCAGGAAAGCTGACTAATACAAGTATGCACTATAATAATGTGTATTTGGGCAAGCTGTGAGTTGTTTACTCCCTCAAAGTCCTTTCACTTCACTTTTCCCTTCTTCCTGGCACCTTGGAACATCCAGGTAGCCAAGTACATGGTAATGGATACAAGCAGAAATGACAAACTCCATTCCCTGAAACTGTCTCACCTCTCTTAGTGAGTACCAAGAGAAAAAGATAGAAGATTCTCAAGGATCATTTGGAGAACAAATACATTTATATTTTATTTAGCCAGGTATATTTTGAGCCCCTATTGTTATGGCAGTTTTATCTTTATCTCAAGCCTAAATAAAATAATCATATTTTACTAATGTGTATTAGTAACATTATTAAAATATTCAGGGAATGATAACATCAAACTAAAGATGAGGCCAAGGATATACCTCAGTGGCACAGCACCTGCCTGGTAAGTATGAGGTCATGAGTTTGATTTTTGATATTAAAAAGAAAAGCTAAGGAGAATGGAGCTTGGGGAAGTAAGTGTTGAGAAGGAGTTGTAGGGTTAGACAGGAGCCTTCAGTTTACCTGTAAAATGTTTTCATTCTAATTCATAAATGAACTAACAGATGTTTATTGTATTGTCCTCTATGTTTTTTTGAATGTCTGAATTACTCTATTAAAAATCTAGGGCCGGGAGTTTGGCTCAGTGCCTTAAGCGCCTGCCCTGGTAGGCGCGAGGTTGTGAGTTCAATCCCTGGTGCCGCAAAAAAAAAAAAAAAAAAAAAAAAAAAAAATTAAAAAAAAAAATCTATACTAATGAAGGAAAAGATAGTAAGAATTACAGATGGGGTGAATGATAAAGTATTTATATGAAAAAATAATTTGAAAGTCTGGCATGGTGGTACACATCTATAATCCCAGCACTCGGGAGGCTAAGACAGGAGGATCATTGTGAATTTGAGACCAGCCTGGGCTACAAAGTGAGTTCAAGGCCAGCCTGAACTGCATAGTGAGACCCTGTCTCAAAAAGAAAAAAAAAAAAAAAAAGACAGAAAGAAAGAAAAAAAAAAAGAAAAAGAAATTGAAGACCAAAGATATTAATGTGATAAGTAATGATGTTTGAAAGGCTATTTGCACTAAGCTTGTTCTGGAACATTCCTTGCTTCATGGGCTAATGATAAGAATGTATCATTCGTATGAAATTTTTTCCTGGAAGATCATGGGTAAAAATCTGCCCTAGGGAAAAATGTGCTGTAAATCCATGTATCTCCTACTTTCTTAGGTATTAAAGAATTTCAGGCAAGGAAATTCCTTAAAAGTAAAGATCAGGAAGTCATACAGAGCATTTGGGAGTACGTTCAGGAGATCTGAGGGTTTTCCATCCATTCGCTGAATTTAAACGCTTGTCCTGAATCAGTTTGCAACATATCAAGGTTAAGTATGGAAAGCAAATCATGTCTAACTCCCATTAAAAAGGAAATGTGTTCTGATAAAAAAAAAAAGGCTTCATCATGTTGTTTGAAGAGGCAAGAATTTGAGGGTCGTGCATTGAAATGGATGCTCTGAGTTGCATGAAACACCTGTCTCCCCTCATCATACTGTCAGGAGTGTGGGCGACACAGAAATGTGTTTTTGCATAGAGTAAAGGAGCGCGAGCATTCTCAGCAGTCTTGCTGGGAGAAACCTCGAGATACCTAGTTGTCATGGCAGGAAATCACGTGTTCGCTTGAAGTCACCTCAAAGCTCGAGAATAAAAATTTCCATCCAGTCCAACTCAGTGCTCTAGGAATGTAGGTTCCCTAAGGCCAGAGGACGAGGTCCACCAAGCTTGTCCTCAGTGGTCTGGTCTTGCTCTGTCCCTGCCTCTCGGAGCCACAGACTTGCTCTATTTTTATCAAAGATACTTTCTGGGGGGGGCGAGGGGGCAGCTTCCACGTTATTTGTAATCTTGTTTCCTTGTTTGGTTTGCATCAGGAGCCTATTCTTCTCTTCCCTTTTCTGAATTATCTCCTGTATTATAGTTTAGTCTATAGCTGCTTCTTGAACACATTTTCATAGAGAATGCCCCCCACAATACCATCCCCAGTGTTGAGGACTGAACGTATGACCCTCACTCTGAACTAAATCCCTAGCCTATTTTAATTTTTTATTTTGAAGCAGCAGGGTCTCATTAAACTGCTAAGTTGCCCAGACTGGGCTCAACCTTGCAATTCTTTTGCCCCAGGCTCCCCAAGTGCTGGGATTACAGGCCTGTGCCACTACCCTCAGTTTCCACAGGGACTTTTTAAAGTAAGGTTGTCTCTTGCACAGTCCACCCACACGGCACAAGTCATGCCAACTGATCACTCACTGCACAAGCTTTCCACATGGTATCAGAATGGCCTTGAAATGTCCATCGCTCTTTTCTGCATTGGCTTTGCCAACATTTTGTCTCATTATTTTGCAGATTCTCTTGCTGTATAAAGTGAAACAAAGTTTTTAAAATGTAATTTCATGCTCTGGACAACTAGTTCTGTACTCTACTGAGTAACTGTTTCACACAGGTGGTTAATTTCAATCCCTCCTGCCAAACCTTCATTTACAGTGCTATTAATTTAAAAAAATTTTAAAGGAAGCACTGCAAATGATCATAAACTGAATGAAAGAGCAAAACAACTTAATGAATGAATTCTTGAAAAGAAGAGCCAGGTATCTTCGTCCATGCCTATAATTCTAGCACTCTGGGAGGCTGAAACAGGAGGATTGCAAGTTTGAGTTGAACCTGGGCAAGTTAGCAAGACCCTGTCTCAAAATAAAAAGGGTTGGGGATGTAGCTCAGTGCAAAAGCCTTGGGTTCAATCCCCAAAACCATTGATAGGTAGACATAGATAGAAAAATAGATTAGATAGGTAGATGATAGATAGATAGATAGATAGATAGATAGATAGATAGATAGATGGATAAAAGGATGGGGGATATAGCTCAGTATGAAGAGTCTATCTTAGTACCACAAGGCAGGTGGAAGTGAGGAATTTATGTTGGAATTTCTCATAAATTCATATATAAAAGAGATTATTTTATTCATCCATTTTTTTTTGATGATCAGGAAATTGAGGCCCAGGGTGTGGTAGATTTGCCCCAAGGTGTACATGGGTTTGGGGGTGTCCTGCCTTCCTCTGGGCATCTGCAAGTGTACCCCTCTTGAACTGGAACACTATTCCACCCACACCCCACACATACCTCCATCGCTCCTTCTCTACTTGGGAGGTCACATCCCATAGAATAACTTCTGGGAAAGTCCTCAACCCCATAAAAACCCAGAGAGCACTGCACTTACTGCTCTCTAATTCTTATCATCATGCATGCATGTGGGTTTTTTGCTTGGTGGCCCCACATGCTGAGCTGTAAATTCTGCACAGACAGGGCTTACCCTTGATGTGAGTCTGCAAACAGAGTTTTGTTATGAGTCTGCAAGCAAATGATTTATTTTGGTCTCTGCAGTCAAGCCTCTCTGCTAACGTTAATCTATATTTTCAGCTACTCCAAAGCACTAGCCTCACTGCCTCAGCTCCACTTCAGATCATCAGGCATTGGGTTCTCATAAGGAGTGTGGGACCTAGATCCCTTGCATGTGCAGTCTGTAGGAGGGTTTGAGCTCCTATGAGAATCTGATACCGTAGTTGATCTGACAGGAGGTGAAACTCAGACAGTGACGTGAGCATTGAGAGCAGCCCTGACTACAGATGAAGCTTTGCTCACTGACCTGCTGCCCACCTCCTACCAGGCAGCCAATTCAGTGGCCCAGGGGCTGGGGATCCCTGGCTTAGTGAAGTAGTCAGAATGCTAGGTGAGTGTCTCAGAGATGGGGGTGTACTGTGTAGTGTTCACATACCACATGCTCCAAACTGCTACTAGGAGTCACTCCCACTGAGAACTCGCTCACTGAGACCTTCAGATAAAACTTCTTTCCCTTAGCTGGGCGTGGTGGCGCACGCCTTTAATCCCAGCATTCGAGAGGCTGAGGTAGGAGGAGCGTTGTGAGTTCGAGGCCAGCTTGGGCTACAACACGAGCGCAAGGCCGGCCTGAGCCACACAGTGTGACCCTGCCTCAAAAAACCAGGGCCGGGAGTTTGGCTCAGCGGTTTACGCACCTGTCAGGCAGGCGCAAGGTTGTGAGTTCAGTCCCCCTTACTGTAAGGATGAGCAGACCATAAATCATTTAAAAATGTTTTTCCATTTTGTATTACACTGGAAATCATTTGTTATTTTCTGGCATTTCCTCTGTATTGGCTATTTACCCCAAATTATGCTATAAATGGACAGACATTTTTCATGAAATGTATTTACTAGTAAAGATTGACTTTTCTGTCCTTCTTAGTCTTTAAATATCACTATTAAGTATATGACTGTGTTTGGTACTGCAGAAAATTTTAGAATTTGCCTATTCTACAATGATCTAACATTACAGTATGAATGAAGAAACTGGAGCCTGGGAAATTTCAGTGGGTGATTGTATCTCTGACCACTAACTTTACTCACAAGTTCTCCATACAACCTCCTGCCACCACCTTCTTTGGCAACCATGCAAAAACTGGGTGCTCTTTCTACCCAGTTCTAATTATTGCAGCCCACATAGAACATTGTACCTGACTACATCAATCAGCCCCAGGTACAATTACTAACATCTCATTTTAGATGGCTAATTACTGTCACTTTTTTTTTTTTGGAGGGGGAATTATACTAATGGGTTGGAATAATCTGCTCCACTTATTCCAAAACAATATAAAGTCAACCACAATGACACATTCATCAATGTCTTGTTCTCTTCAGTTCCATTTAATTCACTTTGAGTGAATGTCCACTACCTCCAGGACCCTGTGACAGCTCCTTGGAGCTACAAAGATGATATCATGGGGATTATATCACTGATGAGGCAGTTGATATATTTTCCTTCTGTGTAAGTTTCTTCTGCCTCTCTGCATGAATTACCACCACTAAGTGAATGGCATAAAGCTAATGTTTTTCTGGAAGGAAATGGAAAGTGCCACCAAAACATAAGGCAACACATTGTAGCCCAGGGGCCCACCTGGAGCCCCACACACCCATTGTCTATCCTTGCCACAACCCAGAGGTCTCATGGGGAAGATTTACCAGAGATACCTTTTCCCAGTTAAAATGAAACCTTTAAAAGAAATTTTTGGAGTCACATGTTCGAAGTGGAGCCAGCTCATCCAGGTAGCATCCAAAATCATCAAATCACTAGTTGGTGACAACTCACTTTCGTGGTCATGGAGGTGGCTCCTTTAGGCGCCTGTAGCTCCTCTCATAGGTCTAAAAGCCCTCACTAAGAAGGAAATAATAAGGGCCGGGAGTTTGGCTCAGTGGCTTAAGCGCCTGCCCTGGCAGGCGCGAGGTTGTGAGTTCAATCCCCGGTGCCGCAAAAAAAATAAATAAATAAAAAATAAAAAAATAAAAATAAAAAAGAAGGAAATAATAGTAAAATCAGTCCTGAATATCTTGTCTGGGCTGTGGGAGACAATGCAGGGTCTGCCAGAGGCTCTGTTTTCAGTGCCTCTGATGATTTCAAGAAGTTGAAGGTGTTGACACTTTGGACCATAAGCCCTTAGATAATGGGTCTGTGGCCTCTACTGAATGGCAGACATGTGGCTATATTATTGAAAATTTAAAGTGGTAACAAAGCACGTCTCCATAATAAAGTCTATGTTGTAGCATTGTAAAATGGTCCCAATTGTCTTGACAAATGTAACTTGATGTGAATGATTCATGAGGATGTGATGTAGAAAAGGGAGAATTCCTGCAATGGGAGTGAAACTTCACTGCTCAGCAGCACCAGGTCATTGTGCAATAGCAGGGCTGACGGCTGTGGGTGTAAGGAAAGTCTGACTGAATAAAGGGATAAAGCAGATAAAATGCAACATGCAACTATTCCAGTAACCTGGTGTTCACCAAAACGCTTGTTAAACCCTGACTTTTGCTTCATAGTGACTATACAGTGAGTCTCTCATCAATGAGTGGTTGTCATATACTTTATTTATTCATATGTTTATCTAATAAATATTTATTGAAAGTTTATTATGTTAACCATTGTTCTAAACTCTGGATACTACAAAGTGGAAAAAAGAAAAGCTCTATTCTCATGGAATTCACCACATAAATATGAATTCTTTCTGACCTTTGAATACTTTCATTAGAGTGTATCAAATGGGGCTGGGATAGAAGAAAGTACAATATTGATATGGTACATTGGTTGGTATCCTGCAGACTGATGGAGTTAATGCACTTCCTAAAATAAAACTGGAATATCTTGAAAATTCACATTTATTTCTTGGTAAATGAGAAATCAAGTTACAATACTGTTCATACAATGTGATCACATATTGTTAATGCACAGAATAATAACCACAACAACAAAAATACCAAAAAGTTATACACTTACGCTTTAAAACCAAGCATAAAA
Source organism: Dasyprocta punctata (assembly GCA_004363535.1). Lineage (NCBI taxonomy): Eukaryota > Metazoa > Chordata > Mammalia > Rodentia > Dasyproctidae > Dasyprocta > Dasyprocta punctata. Next base: position 876 of record RJWM01045317.1, on the reverse strand, counting down.
TAATGAGGTCATTTTATTTTCCTCTTTAGGTTTTTCAGTTTTCCAAATTCTATACACTGAATGTGGTTTACTTTTGTAAATGGAAAACACTCTTTAAAACTATATCATTAGCTGGGCATGGTGGCACATGCCTTTAATCCCAGCACTTGGGAGGCTGAGGTAGGAGGAGTGTTGTGAGTTCAAGGCTGGTTTGGGCTACAACGCGAGCACAAGGCCGGCCTGAGCTACACAGTGCGACCCTGCCTCAAAAAACCAGGGCTGGGAGTTTGGTTCAGTGACTTAAGTGCCTGTGTGATAGGTGTGAGGTTGTGAGTTCAATCCCTGGTGCCAAAAAAAAAAAAAAAAAAAAAAAAAAAAAAAAAAAAAAAAAAAAAAAAAAAAAAAAAAAAAGCTATATTATTTTTAAAATAACATTTATAAATAATTTTGGGATTATTAATTATTCATCACAATTTCCCTGAAATACTAGACAGTTAAGACTATTCTAATTACTAGTTCATGCACTAGAACTATAGACAGAATTAGAATTTAAAATCTCAAAAATTCTACGCTATATACTTTATCTCTTCAACTGTAGTCTCCTGATATGAGGGGAATTAAGGCTGACTTTTGTGTCTTCATTCAGCTTCACCTGAAAGTAGAGCTCCGAGGAAAGACTCAGGAGGTTTTGTTTTTTTTTTTTTTTTTTTTTTTTTTTTTTTTTTTTTTTTTTTTTTTTTTTTTTTTTTTTTTTTTTTTTTTTTGCGGCACCAGGGATTGAACTCACAACCTCGCGCCTGTCAGGGCAGGCGCTTAAGGCACTGAGCCAAACTCCCGGCCCTGGTTTTTTCGAGGCAGGGTCGCACTGTGTAGCTCAGGCCGGCCTTGCGCTTGCGT
>RJWM01045316.1:0-12876 GCA_004363535.1 Dasyprocta punctata | reverse complement strand
TTGTTTGCTATTTTCCACCATGCTGGCCCCATTCATGGCTCATCCTGTTTGATTAACAAGAGATCTACTCTTTTAATGCATTTTTAAGTGTACAATACAATATTGTTGATTACAAGGACAGTTTCATATAGTAGAGCTCTAATATTTATCTTACCTATCTAAAACTTAATTCCTATTGACTAGTAACTCCCCATTTCCCTCCATCTCATTCCTTGACAATCATCATTCCATTCTTTGATTCTATCAGTGTGATTATTTTAGATGCTTCCTGTAAGTGGAATCATGTAATATTTGTGTTGCATGACTGGTTTATTTCAGTTAGCATAGTATCCTGTATTTCATCCAGGTAATCATGTATAGCAGTATTTCCTTTTTAAAGACCAGCTGGGCGTGGTGGCACATGCCTTTAATCCCAGCACTTGGGAGGCTGAGGTAGATGGAGTGTTGTGAGTTCGAGGCTGGCTTGGGCTACAACATGAGCAAGGCCGGCCTGAACTACATAGTGTGACGCTGCCTCAAAAAAAATAGGACCGGGAGTTTGGGTCATTGGCTTAAGCACCTATTGGCAGGTGCGAGGTTGTGAGTTTGATCCCTGGTACCAAAAAATAAATAAATAAATAAATAAATAAAAAGACTGAATAATATTCATATATATATATATATATATATATATATATAATTTATAATCTGAAAAATCTAAGGTGCTTCCAAATTCAAAACCTTTTGAGATTTGAAATTATGTCACAAGTGTAAAATTCCACTCCTGACCTCATGTGACATGTTGAAGTAAAAACACAGACACACTAAAGGTATTGTATAAAATTACTTTCAGATTATGTACATAGGGTTTATATGAAATATAAATAAATTATACTTGGGTCACATCCCCAGGATATCTTGGGTCACATCTCCAAGATGTCTCATTATGTATATGAAAATGTCTTAAAATTTGAAAACAAAATCTAAAATCCAGAGCACTTCTGGTCCCATCATTTTAGATAAGGAGTACCAAGTCGGTATCACATGTTTTTATCCATTTGTCTGTCAGTGAACATTTAGGTTCTTTCTATGTCTTGGCTATTGTGGATATTGCTGCACCTAACATGGGAGGGTTAACATTACTTTTAGATCCTGATTTTAGTTTTGGGTAAGTATCTGAAAGTGAGATTGTTGGATCATATGGTAATTCTGTCTTTTAACTTTTTGAGGAAACTCCATGCTGTTTTCCATAGAGGCTATAGTATTTTGCATTCCCATCAGTGTATAGCAGCTCAAGTTTCTCCACAACCTTTCCAACAGTATTTTTTGATGGTATTGGTGTTTGTTATAGTTCGTGATATCTCATTGTGGTTTTGATATGTATTTCCTTGATTACTAGTGATGTGGAACATTTTTTGTGCTCCTTATTATTTTTTGTTCTCTTTGAAGAATGGCTGTTCAAATTCTTAATCCATTTTTTAAATTTTAAACAAAAGGAAAACAAGAAATCAAAACATAACAGCTTCACCCCAACCAACAAAACAGCAACAATCATCAGTATATTGGATATTTCCGAAAGTTATTTATGACAAAAAATACACAGACATGAAACATTATCTAACTAATTGTTAACACAATTGTTTTCAAATGAACATTTCACATTAAAAATAAAATCTGAAGGTGACCCTAAAAAAATCCATTCTTAATCCATTTTGAAATCAGGTAATTAGGATTTTTTTTTTTGCTATTGAGTTGTGGGAGATACTTACATATTTTCAAGATTAACCCCTTATTAGCTTTGTGGTTTGCAAATATTTTCTTACATACCATAGGTTATGTTTCACTCAGTTCATTATTTCTTTTGCTGTGAAGGAGATCTGTAGTTTGATACAGTCTTACTTGTTAATTTTGTTTTTGTTGCCTGTGCTTTTGCTGTACATTATGTCCTATCAGGGCAGCCCTGGAAATGTCTACCCATGAATCATCGTAGGACTAGATGTCAATTCAGATTTCTCCCTTTGTGTTCTTCTAGGAGTTTTACAGTTTTAGGCTTTACTTTTAAGACTTTGATTCATTTTGAATTGATTTTTGTATATGGTATGTAATAAAGATATACTTTCACTCTTGGCATATAAATAACCATAGTTCCCAGTATCATTTGTTGAAGAGTTGTTCTTGCCCTGTTTTGTATTCTTTGTACTCTTGCTAAAGTAAGTTAACCAGATATAAATGTATTTGCTTCTGGGTCTTCTATTTTCTTTGCTTGCTCTGTATGTCTATCTTATGCCAGTACCGTACTGTTTTGATTTCTGTAGTTCGGTAATAAATTTTGAAAACAGGAAGTATGCAACTTTATTATTACTCAAGATTGATTTGTCTATGGTCTTTTCTGATTCCATGTGAATCTCAGAATTTTCTTTTATTTCTGTAAAAATGCCATTGGGATTTTAATGAAGGTTACATTGAGTCTGTAGGTTAATTTGGACAGTAGTAACCAAACTGTTTTAAGAAGTGGGACCAGTTAACAAATTCACATTGTGGTTTCAAATGCTTTTACTAATGTGACTGTTTCCTTGGCACTAAAAACCTTATCTACCATCACCAAGAATTAATTACTCTTTACCTGACATCTTCAAAGTGCATGGCACTTTGTCTGTGCCACCTGTGAACTTGTAACAGAGCTCGACTCCAGCCAAAGAAGCTTCTGCCATAAGGGGATCCTCATCAACTGGGTATACATAGTGGCCATTCTAGTGCCTTGAGCCTAGAGATGTCAGTAAGTAGTTACTAATAATTTAACTTACAAAAATGTTCATTTACCCCAGTTTGGTTTTTTGGTGGTACTGGGGATTGAAGTCAGGAGCACTCTACCACAGAGCTACATCTCCAGTCTTTTTTATGTATTTTGAGTGAGGATCTTCCTGATTTGCCCATGCCGGCCTTGAACTTGTAATCCTCCCAGTTACCTGGGTTTACAGGGTACGCCATCACTCCTGGCTTTATCCAAACACTTGAGAACACTTTTATAGCATCGAGTTCCCTTGAACCTGTAAAAATACACATCATCTCCCTCAGGACCATCTTGGAGAGACTCATGTATATTTGTGTCTCTTCTATGAATGTGCCCTGGTACCTGCGGTGCCTACTGGCTGACCACATGGCCTTTATATCTATTGCTTACATAAATCACTTTGGGGAAGAGGAAAGTTATTGTTTGCCTTGGTCATAAGAGATTAGAGCACTATTAGATTGCCTGGGGCTGGCATGCAGGAATGCTTGAATACAGTCTTGGCACCTTCATCTCCCCTTCTGTGAGTTTCCTTAGGGCTGTCTCAGCACGGAGAACAGAAGCATGTGGTGAACACTCTGTGGTTTAAATGAATGCAGAAATTAGGCTACAGCAGCAGCTACATGGGTCTTTTGCTTCAAATTTTATCCACAGACGGTCCTAAGGTTATTACTCATGTAGGTTGCGTAAAGCAAATTATGAGTCCAGGGGCCCAATTGTTGGCTTAGTTTGCTCCTTTTGTCACACAAGTTAGAGAGTTAGAAGGAAACAAGGGAGGGGTCAGGGAAAGGGGAGAAGAGGAAGGGAGAGGAGAGGATGATTCATATACATGTTATTTTTAAAGACTTCAAATTAATCATTTCGATTACTAGTTTGGTCACTTTCCAATTGCTAGTACAAGATGCCTGACACCTGGAATTTAAAAGATCAGAGGTATCTTTTGGTTTCAGAGGATACAGTCCATGCATAGTTAGATCCAAGTCAAAAATGGCATGGCAGAGGGCACGACAGAGGAAAACTGCTCAAAGTGTGGCAGCCTGGAAGCAGAGAGAGAAAGGAGGAACAAGAATACACCTTTCCAGGTCACACCCCAGTGACCTACCTCTTCTAACCAGGCTCCACCTCCTAACTATACGTTCAGCTATAAACTCATCAATGGATTAATCCAGTAGTGAGTATAGCATCCCTATAATGCAGTCATCTCTAAAAACCTACCTCTGAACACATGAGACTCTTGGGGACATTTTATTTTTTATTTTTTACTCTTTTATTTTAAAAAGAAAAAAAAGCACAGAAAAATTAGAAAGCAATCAATCAAACAAACAAAAACAGCAGCAAGCCAAACAATGATGACAGCAACAACAACAAAATAGTGATACAGGATTTCAAAATAAGATGATAGGAATTTAATGATGGTTGTTATATTACATATTGTTATTTTCAAAATAGTTGCTCAGGTTACCAGATACAGACATACAAAACTGAACAAACAATATGATTTCCCTTTCAGCAGTTTCTTTCCCTTTTACTGTATCAATTGTAACTTTTAGGTGTTCAGTTACTTTGTTTCTTACATTAGCGAACCAATACAGTGTTTTCACAGGTGAGTCTGATTTATTTCACTTTTGAGTATGGTCTCTAGTTTCATTCATTTACCTATAAAAGCCTCAAGTTTATCATTTGTAGCTGAGTAGTATTCCATTGTATAAAAATACCACATTTTTAAAAATCCATTCCTCTATTGATGGGCATTTGGATTGTTTCCAAGATCTTGCTATTACAAATTTTGCAGCTATAAATATGGGTGCACATATATTGCTGTGGTATGATGTTTTCAGTTCTTCTGGGAAAATACCCAGAAGGGGAATAGCTGGGTCAAATGGAACCTGTAATCCTAGTTCTTTGAGGAATCTCCACACTGATTTCCACAATGGTTGCACCAGTTTATACTCCCACCAACTTTTGTAGAAAGGTTCCTTTTTCCCTGCAGCCCCTCCAGCATTTGTTATTCATTGATTTCTTGATATTAGCCATTCTTTCTGGAGTGAGATGGTATCAGGGACATTTTAGATCTAAGCTATAACACCAGGAAATGTGGTTCCATTGATGTTCTGATATATTAACTGTTCAGACTAATATTCCCCCCTTAAAAAAGAGGAAAGTCAAAGACCTTTTGCTCCCCTCCTCATGTTAGTAGCTGTCTTAGTAGAACGAGGGAATGTGCAGGTTGCTAACCAACAACTAAAACCACTAAATGCCTGTTCCCACTTTCCCCAAGAAACTTCCCAGGAAATAAGATTTTAGTATAATTTTTCCATTTCTTCATTGCCTTCTTAGTCTCTAACATCTGCTAGATAAAATTAGATCTCATATTACAATTTATGTTGCTTATAGTCTCAGAGTCTCTGTAAAAAGAAGTCTGAATTGCCCTTAGTTTTAATTTTGTTTTTAATCTGAAAAAACAAATTTAGTCTTTATAGGAAATAGCAAGTCATTTATCTTATTCTATCTCATTCAAGTCTATTGGCAGTAACAGATTTCTTAGGAAGGAAATCCAGTTCTGGTGGTTAACATTTGTGCATTAAAAACAAATCTTTGGTGACAGATGTATGCAGAGCCTGCTTAGAGAAATATCGTTAATATGATGGCAAGTATATATGAAATCTGTAAGGTGTGAAGGAATAGCTATTAAAGATGTGATATTTTAAGCCTGGGAATGTGGGTGTGATACCATCTTGGCTAGGCTTAAAATTAACCACAGTCTTAAAGCTGTAACTTGTAGGTTTAATGTGGGAGATATATAGAAATAGATGCAGCGAATGTTGGATTTTTACCCAATCTGCTTTTGCTGCAACTTTGAAGCACATGAAAATATTTATTTATTATAATACCAAGGAGATAAGGACTAATGAATCAGATATTTGGCTATTGGGAAAATGTTTTGATTTTATTAATATGTGCAAAAATAGCTTGATAAGTGCTAGTTTGTTGCCCTAGAAGTTTTGATAGTATTTTCCTTATATTTAATCACTCATCAGAATGATTTGTCTTTGCATACATGCTTATTTTTGGAAATGACACTTTCACTATGGGACCAGAATACAATGGGAGTCCTTAAACCATACATGAAAACATTGTCAGCTGGCATGGCGGCTCACACCTCTAATCCCAGCACCCTGGGAGACTGAGGATCTTTTGAGCTCAGCCTGAGCAGTTTAGCAACTCATAAAGCTCATGTCTCAAAAATGAAAAAAAACAATGCTGGGGATGTAGCTTAGTGCAAAGGCTCTGCATTATGCATTTAATCTGTGTTGACTCTGTGTCATTTCTAAGGAGTCTAAGACTTCACACAGAAAAACTTCACACAGAAAGTAAGAGGTTGGCTCATCCCTAAAATTATAAAACAGTATTGAATTTACATTAGGTGGGGCACTTGGAGATACTTTCTATTAGAAAAATACTAGTGAGGAATGGGGAAAATGGGTTTGAATTCTTCACCAGACATAGATCAGCAGTCTCAGTACAATGGATGATTCTATTTATGAATATTTTCAGATTGCCAAATTAATAGTTTAACAATTTTAAAAACTACTTGTTCTCATTAATATAACATTATCAAGTAAAATTGATTTTTTTATCAGATTGCATTTTCTCCAAATGATGGTAATAGTCAAATTTATACTCTTCTTTAACATGTTTGTTTCCTAAATAAGTGAATCATAATGACTTCAAAGGGAAAATTTGGTCTATTAATTAGCAAACAGATATTTACTTGTAAGAGAACAGGTTAACTAATTTGGAAGAATTCAAGTCCATTTTAACTAATATTTATGATAAGGCACAGCAGTGTTCTTGATCACAGAACTTCCTTGTCGATTAAAGGAGGGAAAGAAATAAAATTATGTGCAATCCAAAGAATAAAACAAACACTATAAGTATGGGATAAACAAATAACAAAGAACTACATGGAAACTAAAAATGTTTGCAAAGGAGAAATGCAATGAGCTGAAAGGCATCTGCTGATTTCTTTTTAGGAAAAACATTTAATTAAATCAATTAAAAATTTCATGAATTTTTGAAAAGAAAATGCTTCCAAGATTGTTAAGTGGACAATACTTCATAAAATACTTCTAAAAATTTCCAGAAAATGTCAGCAATTTGTTCTATATATTTCAGTAAGTTTACAAATTTGCTAATATAAGTAATTAAGGATTATGTATTAGCATTATGAAATTTGTGTTTGTGGGCAGATATGCTTATAATTAGATAGTGACTATAAACTTATGAATATGAAATTATTCAGAAAATTGGAATAAACTTATAGCCTTTAGAAATTCTGGGACTTGCTAACATGAAGTACTTTATAAAAATATGTAATAAGTTAAATATAATGAAACTGAAATTGTCCTCATTGTACTATAAGCTTTGGTTTTTATTGAAGAACTTTTAATTTGGTTTCATAAAGAAAACAGTGTATGGAATACATTCATTATTTTAATACGATTTATTATCTTTTTCTTTCTTTAAAAATAATAGCCTGAATCAGGATCAATCTCCTGATTCCTTACTTTTTAGTTTCTAATATAATTCTGTATTTGGATTTACAGCATTTCCTAAGCAGTTTATGTAAGTTGAGGATCTGAGAATGTACCTTTGAATAAAGATCTCCCAGTTCTGTCAACATTAGTGTGCCCTTTGGAGAGTAAATCCCTCAGAATTATATAGTTTCTCATGCTACTTGTTCTACTTCACACTTTTTTTTCTGGTTTGAGGAATCTGTTCAGTGGCATGTTTGTTAGATCAGCTGGTCATTGGCACCACAATGAATACAAAGTCTTACAAACAGATGGAGAAACTTAATTTTCAGTGTGAAAGGATTCCATAGCAACATTTGAGTGAAATATATGTCTGGTCACATTTATTGGCTGCTGTTGTTACAAACCAAACATACACATACGTGCGATCTATAGAGGGCTATTTGAATACATGCTTCTCATCTGTTCCTTCAGAACCATTTCTATTTTTCAATGGAGAATGTTTATTTTATTTTAGAATTGGTGTGTGTGTGTGTGTGTGTGTGTGTCTGTGTGTCTGTGTAGTTAGCAAATCAGATGGTTTTTGACAAGGTTTAATAAACTTCATGTGGTAAGTCAAGTCACATTTAAAAATGTTTTGCCTATATTTCTATGAGTAGAAATTAATCTTTTCACAGACCATGCTTCAGGGTTTAAACTGCCTTCAGCAGTAGTGGGGGCGGGGGCGGAAAGCACAACTCCACGTGGTCTGGGCTGCGCAGGAAGTGCTGGAGCTAAATATACCCCAGTGGGATCCAGGCAGAACATCAAAACCCTGGTGAGGATGGAGATAAAAATAACGCTTCAGTTAGCCCACTTTCTCTGCAAGAACTCAAGAATGAGTGTGTTTTTGTCAAACTATATACAAGTTGAGCCTCTTTAATCCAAATATCTGAAATCTGAAATACTGTACTCCAAAATCTGAATTTATAGCACTGACATAGTGCTACAAGAGAAAAACTCCACACCACAAAACTTCCTTCCACAAAATCATTCAGAATATTGTATAAAATTACTTTTCGTGTATGTGGATAAAGTGTATATAAAATAAAAGAATTTGGTTTCAGAATTGGAGTTCATCTCTAAAATAAATCATTATGTATATGTAGTGTTCAAAAAAATCTGAAATTGGAAATACTTATGGTCCCAGGCATTCCGGTTAAGGGGCCTCCATCCAAGCAGTGATGGCTAAAATGAGTAATAGTGTCACTCACTGAAGCATGAGATAAGAACCCTAACCTACACTTCTTTAGGGTGCAAAAATTTAAAACTGTACAGTGTATTAGTGCTCTTGGATCTCTGATACCTAATTGTTTGACATTGATAGTTAGCAAATCTATGGTTTTTGTGGTAACCTCTAGCAATATACATATTTGTTTTAATTGGATTTACCCTTTTCCCAGTCAGTTTGTGTAAATAAGTTCACAGCACCTTGCATTTTAAAGTATTTTTTTTAACTCTTCAAAAATTCTTCACTTACAACATATGATCTTTCACATGATCCTCTGTTACGTAAAGGCAAGAACTTCCTAGCTAGGAGTAGTGGCGCACACCTGCAATCTCAGCACTTGTGAACCTGGAGTAGGAGGATCACCACAAGCTTGAGGCCAGCCAGGGATACATGGTGAACTATATAATGAGACCCAGTCCCCAAAACCTCAAACAAAATAAAATGAAACAGAATTTCCTTTAGTTATACAGTAAAGAAAATTGAATTTAGAGATAGGTTTGTAGAAATGATAAATATTAAAAACTCCAAAAGATTTCTACCACTCTGTTTAACACTGCTTATGAAATATCTGACCAAAATTTCTTTTGAATTCCAGTGGGTGTACAGTAGGATAATTTATTACTAAGCAAACAATGAATTCACTTAAAAAAATAGTGGTTGCTTTAGAAGCCCTATACATAGAGTTTCAGTTATTAATTTTAGAATTAATCAGCCTTTCAAACTCAGATTTTTTTTTCTGTATCAAGGTTCAAACTCACAGCCTCACACCCACCAGTCAGGCACTTAAGCCACTGAGCCAAACTCCCAGCCCTATTTTGTTTGAGGCAGGGTTGCACTATGTAGTTCAGGCTGGGCTTGCTCATGTTGTAGCCCAAGCCGGCCTGGAACTCACAATGCTCCTCCTACCTCAGCCCCCTGAGTGCTGGGATGAAAGGTGTGCAGCACTACGCCTGGCTCAAACTCAGATTTCTTAAGATGCCACATAATAAATCAAATTCAGTCTTCCAGCCCTGATCAGGTATACAGTATATTCAAAGTGGAAATACCATATATATTTCATATACAATATGATTGTTCACTTTTACGTGTTAAAAATATGAACCCAGAGTTTTAGCAGGATGGCATTTCAAGGCAAATTTTTTTGAGTACAGTGCTCAGAATATTTGATCGGAATCAGGCAGGGACATTTCTTGATGGGCATCCCTAATCTTACAGCCTATGACTTCCTTGTCCATGATCAGCTGGGAAAGCCATTTTCATTTTCCGTTTTCCATTCCAATCAATATAGCTAACTGCCAGAAGTCAAGCAAATGTTATTTTAACATTTAGGATTAGGTATCTAATATATCTCTTAAAATCAATTCAATAGTTTTTCTCACTTATCCTCAGATCAAATTGCACCAGAGCACAGGAATAACATGGAGGGAAATGTGTTTTGATCTAGGATGGCATCATCATTATCCTTTTGTTCCAGGTTTACTTAATGATCTCCCAGACTTCCACCTAAAACAATGAAGAATCATGCTATATAGTGTAGTATAATTAAATGAGTTCGATGCCCTCAATTTTCTCATCTCTAAAATGGGAGTCCCTACTTGTACACTGACACAATTGAATGATATATTTAGTCATCACTGCATAAAATCTGAAGTCTATCTCCTTTTTTTGATGAACTAATAGACATTAGTAGTATAATTGTATATAATCTTTCCCCTTTTTTCTTTTCTCATTTCCTCCATCCCAATTGTTCCTTTCCTTTGAGCAATTTCTTCCCCCTTTCACTTTCACAGTATCTATTGTACATTTTGGATTTCATTTACTCTTTCAGTTTTTTACACTAGGGAGACAATACGATATTTACATGAGTCTGATTTATTTCACTTAGAAGGCTAACCTCTCCTTTTTTTTATGCTTATTTTCTTGTATTTAGTAGCCACATGGGAATTGTTTTTCTCTTCCTATCTTACCTTTTATTTACATTTTATAGCTTTGTTTCATCTAGTGTTTTACTTCTTTCTGGTTATTTCTTCATCTAGGGCAAGTCTTCCTTCTCCTATACTGCACACTTAGCAGCACCTCTATCTCCTTTGCTTTTAACTTACTCATGGACGGTCATTGTTTTTGGAATCTACTTTAGTTTTTCTATTCTGCATGTATTTGTAGGATTCTGTAGAATATATGTCCATTAATGTTATTAATCTAACAATAAGTTCACACAGTTGTAATGAGGCACAGATTGAATACTCAGGTTTAACATCAGGGATTTGCAGCAGTATCAGTCATCATGGTGAATTTTCTTTTGGTTGAATTTTGAGGGGACAGTTACAGTATGTGTACATTGCGCTAAGTCCTTTACATGATTTTTTTCTTTAATCCACAATAACATCCTTACATGGTAGAAGTTAACAATGTCCGTTGTATATATGAGGAAACAAAAACTTGAAGAGGTTAGGTAACTTGACTAGAGAGGCACAGCAAAGATTTAAATTCAGTTATCTGGCTATGAAGTTGGCCTTTTATCTTTGCATTACATTATAGCCACTGTTTTAAAATTCATACACGTACACGTGCACACACACACACACGTGTACACACACAAAATACTTGGATTATATAATGTTGCAAACCTTTTACATTAAAGTCTCAATGGCAGGGTTATGAAAGTTATTGGTAATTTCCTTTAAATATTTTCTACCTATATTGTAACTTGAGAATGAAACGAAATCATGTATGATGTGTATTAAGTCTGTCTTAGTCTGTTTGTGCTGCTGCAGCAAAATATCTGAGACTAGGTAATTTATAAATAATGGAAGTTTATTTCTCATAGTTCTTCTGTAGGTTAAGAAGTGCAAGGTTAAAATATGGGCAAATTCAGTGTCTGATGAGGGCTGTTTTTGACTTTAACAAAGTTAGCTGTGAACATGGTGTCTTCACATGTCAGAGGAGATGAAAGAAAATGAACCCAACCCCTCAAACTATTTAATAAGGGAGCTAATACTGACCTTGAGGACCCTACCTTCACAATTTAATCATTTTTAAAAAGACCTATCTTTCATATGATCACACTGGCATTTATTCAACACATGAATTTTGGAGAGTACATTCAGACCCCAGCAATGTCTAAAGTCTTTATATACTACTTAAATATCCAACAATGAAAAGTACAGTTTTGCACCAAGGAAATCCACAAATAGCTGAAGAAAACACATTTTCACAGAAGAAAATTGCAAAATTTCTGAATTGGAAAAATAAGCTACTTAAAATTGCAGCAATTAAAAATTTTGTATCAACCTTTTAGTCATAGCCTTAGTATTTAGTATTCAGTTACAGTATTTAGTATTCAGTTACAGTATTTGTGTCTGTAATCAAGAAAGGTATGCTATTTATGTGATTTAGCTTCATGTTATGCATCTCAAATGTGTGTCTGTCTGAATACAAAGAGGAAGAATAAATTAATAATTCATGTACTATAAACATTTTTGTATTATCTTGGATTTTCAATGTTCCCACAAAGAAAGGATAAATAAGTGAGCTGCTGTATATGTTAATTAGTCTGTTTGATCATTTCACATTGGCATACATGTTTTAGAACATCACTGCGTATCCCATAAATATGTCTTAACTATTACTTGTCAATTAAAAACAAAACTTTCAAAATTAAAATGACAGTTCTGGTAGGCAAATAGGACACTTTGATAAAAAAAAAAATCTAAGTCTTGAGAGTTTGAGATCTAGTGAAATGTAATGGTTTTAGAGCTGTCTTTAGAAGTACCTAGATTTTTGGGGCTGGGGATGTAGCTCAGTGGCACAGTGCCTGCCTGGCAAGTACAAGGTCCTGAGTTCAATTCCTGGTACCCCCCCCAAGAATAATAGTGGTACCCAGATTTAAATCTAATTCTGTCTTAGTTTCCTAGTCTTTAAAATGAGGGTCATAACATCCACCTTTTGGTTTAACTTAGCTTGTCTGTGAAGATTAAATAAGATAATATTTGTTAAATGCTAAATTATCAGACACTTAACTAGGTCAGTGTGTATAAGTCTCTTCACAGAGTGTACTTCTAGCTCCATGAGTGTATAGGTGCACAATTACTGCTTTTCACTTAGGGTGAACTAGGGACTGGTTGGGCTTGACAATATATTTTTTTATTTTTTAATAACAGTTATATTGAGATATAATTCATGTATGATACATTTTACCTTTCGAAAGTACAAAAGTCAGTTGTACAACCATCACCAGATGCAAGGGTCATGCTCTTTGATTTTTCAGCCTTCGGAACTATAAGCTATATAAACCTCTATTTTTT
>RJWM01045315.1:0-12832 GCA_004363535.1 Dasyprocta punctata | reverse complement strand
TTTTTTGCGGCACCGGGGATTGAACTCACAACCTCGCGCCTGCCAGGGCAGGCGCTTAAGGCACTGAGCCAAACTCCCGGCCCTGGTTTTTTGAGGCAGGGTCGCACTATGTAGCTCAGGCCGGCCTTGTGCTCGCGTTGTAGCCCAAGCCGGCCTCGAACCCACAACGCTCCGCCTACCTCAGCCTCCTGAGTGCTGGGATTAAAGGCATGCGCCACCACGCCTGGCTCAATGTTTGCTTTTTAAATCTTTGTATGTCAAAGATTATCAAGGAGAAAACTTCATATGTGCCTTGAGCAACTTTCTTATATTTTGTTAATGTCTCTTAAAGTTTTGGCAAATGGGTTTTTTAGCACTGGGATGTAGTAGTGGTAGAGTGCTTGGCTAGAATGTACAAGGCCTTGGGTTCTGTCCCACGTATTGCAAACAAACAGTTTTGTAAACAGAATTAGAACCTGGAGTTTCTACCAGGTTAGAAGAAACTGACTGAGCCCTTCCAAATTCTGCATTCCATGTGTCTTAGGAATGGGGGGGGGGTGGCAAGGAAGAAATCCAGGATTAGAACTAATGAACCCAAGTTTATAAGACTCCTTCTTGAACATCATGTAGCTCTTCCAAATGTCATTTTGATAAGTTAATATAAACAAATCAGAAACATCTGCAGCAGAAATCCCCCCCGAACACACCAGGGCTTAACAATTAAATGGAAGAATGCTTGGCACAATGTGTTTCGGGTTTTAGTGGATCCAAAATGTTTTGAAAAACAGTTAAGTTCTTAAGATGTCTTGGGAATTTGAAAGGCAGCTGGCTCCCCTGCTCCATTTAAAAATGGCAATGGTTATTTCTGTCCCTTGAGTCCTCTCCTGTTGCTCCTTTTGCTGGTGGAGGGAATTGTGTAGCAGAGGCCCACACCTCAGTTGTATGAGGAGAGGATTCCCATTGACTAATCTCTCCAGGTACTCAGCTCACCTCTGACTCTCTCCCGATCCCATCCCTATGTTTACTTCCAAAGCACAGACTGCGTTTCAGGCACAGAGGCTTTAAAAGTGACAGGGAAGGGTCGAGGATTTAGCTCAGCAGCACAAGCACCTGCCTGGCAAGCGTGAGGTTGTAAGTTTGATCCCCGGTACCAAAAACAAAACAAAACAAAACAAACGAACAAACAAAAAGTGACAGGGAAGCCCAGCACCATGGCTCAAGCCTGCAGTCTTAGCAATCTGGGAGCCTGAAGCAGGAAGATTGCAAATTTGAGCCCACTGTAGGCACCTTAGGAACTTAGCAAGAGCCTGTTAAAAAGGCTGGGTGTATGTAACTGGGTGTAAGGGCCTTAACTTCAATCCACAGTACTGCCCCACCACCACCCTCAAAAGAAGTGACCACAAGGCAGGGTTTTGGCAATCTGCAAGACCATTCCTAGACTCAGGAACATTTTTGGCATCAGGATCACATTGTCCCAATGTCCAGCATCTTCCAACTAGTACTGGTTCACTCCACTTGATACCCCATGAAATCGCTGGTCTCCAAGGAGAAGGAAGAGGGTATCAGAGGTTCAGGGAGTGGGCATCTAAGGGACCATCAAGAGAAAGGTCAGGTCCAAGTTGTGTAAAAGGTCACAGCTAACAAACTCACCACCGTAAGAGCCATGCTGGGTCTAGTCCCCTCCAACCTCCCTCTTCTTGGACACAGACCGAGGGATCCTGACAAAAGCCAACAAAGCAGACGAAAGTGATTAGTGTGCAGTTCCCTTTCAAGCTTTTATTTGAAGACGTTCTCCTTCTATTTTATTGACTTTCAGTCTCGCCATCCTGAAATTTTAATCACCCGCACTCAAAGCAGACATCAGTTAGATCGCGCAACTTGCAATTCTATCTGAACTTGAAGATGAAAGAGGAAACCTTTGTGTCTTCTCAGTCCCTCTGTTTCCGCATCAAAGGACATCGTCAATCTTGCGTAGGGTTCCCAAGGAATCAGCACTTGATTTTCTTTATAGATTGGAAAGTCTTAATTCCCTAATCTGTAAAACATAATGAGAGTAATTTAAAGGGTTAGGAAGATACTAGTAAATAGATTTGCAAATTCGGGGTGCCACGTATCCACCTCATGGTACAATCATTGTGACTTTGCTCCAAGTCCAGCACTGCTAAGGGGAGTTCTCCATTAAATTTATTTGCTTGTTTAAGTGTGTTTGTATGTATTCATTCACTCATTCATTCATTCATTTATCCATTCATTTGTTAATTGGTCCTGGGTATTAAATTTTGGCCTCATGTAAGCTAAGAATGCTCTCTCCCACTGAGCTATACTCCCAGCTCTCCCCATTAAATTTAAGCAATAAAAAACCTGAAGTGCTGTCTCTAAGCCAAAATTTGTTTTAGCCTCACCGGAGTGTATTAAATCACATTCCTATTTAAAACCCTCCTCCGATATCTCATTCTTTCTCCCAGTCTCAGTGTCAAAGTATGGCTTGGTTTAGCTTCTGCCCTTAACTCTCTGGGCCTCCCCTCCTCTCCCCTCCCCTTCACCTCTCCTCCTTCCCCTCTCTTTCTCCCTCCTTCCCTCCCTCCCTCTCACATCTGCCGTGTTCCAGCACCCAGAGCTGGTGCCTGCTTGCAGGCCTTTCGCTAAGTGTTCTGACCCACGGACCCCAAGCAAACCTGCTCCTCCCGTCACGCAGGGGTCTGCTCACATGGGCCCGCAGGGAAAGCACTCCTTGGCACACACTCATCACTCCGTAGCACTTCATCCTGCTTTGAGATCATCATAGCTCTCTCTGCTAAATGAAATGATCTTGCTTATTGTAAATCTTCCATCACTAAACTTCAGGCAGGGAATGCACGGTCTATGTAGACAGCCTCTGGACACGATGTGCTGTTTTCAATTTTCTAAAATGTTAAACAGGACTAAGTTTGTACCTGGTATATGAACAGGCTAATTGGTCTTATAATAGCTTGGAGAGTGTTTATTTTACAGATGTTCCATCTCTGAGGTATGTAAAGACATTCATCCAGTCTCTCAGAAAGAGGTAATGGGACCAACTGGGCATGGTGGTACACACCTGTACTCCCAGTCCTCAAGAGGCTGAGCCAGGAGAATCACCATGAGTTTGAGGCCAGCCTGGGTTACATAGTTAGTTCAAAGCCAGACCAAACTATATAGCAAGACCCTGTCTCAAAAAAAAAAAAAAAAAAAAAAAAAGGAGGATGGGGAGGAGAAAGAAGAGTAGTGGGACCAAAACCATGCCAAAATATACTTTCTACTGAATAAGTTCACCTTCTAGTCTATAGGCTATACATTAAAAATTCTGGCTGAATGTACACAGAATATAAGAGTCAGCAAACATGACAATGCAGTTTTAGTCCTTAGTCCCCTGCGTTTTTGGGGATACTACTCTGACCTTGGGAGGAACTTTTCCAGGGAAGCCTTGGTTTCCAAAATTGTCTAGCAATCTGGAGACTCTAGGCTGATACCCATCCTCTCCTACAATCCCAAGCACCTGAGGAGTTGCTGGCCTTGAGAATGACCTTGGGCCAGCATGTGACATCACGTGACAACCCCAGGACCTGATGAGAAGGAATATGCAGGTCTCGTCAGGTCAAATATAGATGATTACAGATGAAGCCAGAAATAGCAAAGAACTTCCCAACCAGGACGGGTTTGGAAAAAAAAGAAGTTTAGACCTCACAGAAGTCATTCCTCTAAATGCAATGCACTATATATACGCTCCTGTTGGATTTTATATTTTTCTTAAATTTTGGGGGATCAATATAGAAGTAAATGCCACCTCCACTGTCATAGAGATCATAATGACAGATGTTCTTCCCACAAGGGTATGAGAGCTTGGGTTTCAAAGCCAGGATTCTGACAGTGGTGCGAAAGCCCTTTGGAGGGCAACAAGATTTGTTTGTTTATAACTGATGGTCTGATAGGCGAGGAAGTCCATGCACCCTTCACGGCTCCTTCTTAACTAATTTCAGTTTCGTCATCTAGGAATTTATGTAAATCTCCCCAAATTCAGTCCAGGACCCTTGGGAAGGCTTATTTTGTGCAGCTGATTAGCTGGTGGTTAGATCACGCTGTTCCTCAGGGTGTCACGGTCTGCATGTGCCCTTCCTCTGGTGCCTACCACAGTCCAGGTGCTCAGGCCCTGCACTTGGACTACTGCGGGGTCCTCCATTGACTCCGCCACCTGCTCCAATCTGATTTGTCAGCAGCATTTTTATCTGCTGCTTGGATCGCTCTGTCTTACTGTCTTAACCGCGGTTGCTGATTTTGCTCACATTGAGGATTAAATCTGAGCACTTACTTCTGTAATTAAACCCCTTTCCTGAGGTGCCCTTGCTCCTTAGAGTGTCCCTTATGCCACCAATATGGTAGCCTGGGGATCCCTTGAGAGCTCCTTAGAATTCTTGGCCTTGTCTCAGGCCAACTGCAGTAAATTCTGCATTTCGACGAATCTCCAGGTGATTCGTGTGCGTATTAGAATGGAGAAGAGCTTTCCAGAGTTCCTCACTGCCTCTGCCATTGCAGCCACCACCATGACTGCCACCATTGTCACCATCATTGCTTGGAGCTCACTGAGAAATTTCTTTGCCAGCCTGGAATCTGATTTTCTCCCATACACCATCAACACTATTTTACTTAATCCTCCCAACATCCTTATATGGCATATATCATTATTCCCATTTGCAGAGGGGGAAACTGAGGTCCATGCAGATCATGTGTGAAAATATTCAGGTAGTAAGTGGTGGTCAACTCTGGATTCAATCCGAAACACTTCACCTCCAGGGGCCATGGTCCTTACCTCCTGGCTCTGTGGCCTGCCCTAACTCTAGTCTCTTTTCTGTTTTCCAGGTCAGTCCACCCTATTTACTTGCTTTCTTCACATTAGTCAGTCAAAATTGCTGTAGAGCAAAGTCTGCTATGAAAGAAAAATTACAGGAGCCCATTGTTTCGGACAAAGCCCCTTCACGAGGCCCCAACAGATAAGACTAAAATCAAAATGGAGTTACTCAGGCCAAAGTCCACCAAAGTGAAGCTATTTGTCTGACATTCATGGAAATCGGGATTAGAGAGAAAGCAGCAAAATTTCCCAGACACACCAGTTGCAAATTGGCACGATCATGAAGCGTCTTCTAACTTCATCCTTATACAAAAAAACAGTACCCAGAAGTAACTCCATGTCAATTAATCAGTTCTTTTCCTATTGTTCTGCCCCCGTCTCAGCCTTCCAAGGAAAGTACCTTCAAATTGACCAATCCACTTTTGTTTTTTGTTTCTGCTTTCATCGAGCCATTTTCTTTCCATTAAACCAACTTCTGCTGGGTCAGCCGAACACTCATTCCATCTTAGAAAATGTAGTGTTGCCTGATTTTAGAGTTTTTGAAACAGCCAATTAAGATCTTAAAACTAAACGGCTGTCATTTTTGTCCCTTGACAAGCCATTGCAAAGGAAACACTGCCGTTGGTGTGCTCTGTAAAAGAGCTTTGAATTTGAAAGTTGTTTTAAAATACAACTGAGCCTGTACCTTGTATAGCTGCCGTCTCTCAGGCCTCGGAGAGCAAGCTTGGTTACTGCTTCTAATTAAAGCGGACCGCTTGGAGTGGCAGACTCCGTCCTCCCGGATGTGAACTCCTTCCTGCTGTGTGGAGATAGTGCGGTGTCTTGAACTTGACCTTTGGAAGAAAACTTATATTTAAAACTCTAATGTGAAAAAAAAAAAATGGGACAAGTAACATGACCTCGCAGCAACACTGGAGTAGAGTTTATCAAATCCCTTAAAGACCTCCAGGTTGGGATACCTTTACCCTCTGCAGTCAGGGCCAAAGGTTAATTACAGGAAGGTGATATGTGGGGTCTGGAAGAGATTAAGGTCAGTGATTTTCAGACTGATCATTGAACTGTTCTACTGGAAATGGGGAGGCCTGGCCAGAGCTAGGGGTTCCTGAGCCCTTCCTCACCATCAGCCAATTAGAATAGACTGCCGATCATATCGTTATATAATAGGCACTGGGGCAACATCATATTTAAAGAGTATTTCCATTATATATTAAAAAGCGACAGAGGGCTGGGGGTATTGTTTAGTGGTAGAGCACTTAAAAAGAAAAAAAAGCAACTGGACTAATCCTACTTCATCTTTCACGTCTTTTGCAATCAAGGCCACAGAGGTACAGAAAGGCAAAGTGACGTCCCCAAGGTCACACGCTGTTTTGACTAAAAGCTATTTCTTGTATCCCTCCTTTGAAAGCTCTGAAACTGGGCTGGCTGCCAAATCTGCCGGGCCTTTGCTCCTCCGCCGTCTGGATCAGCCCTTATTATATCCACTGGCACTGACCTGGCCGTATTTCTTTTGCGTTTAGGACTCTTTGGTGTGTCTTTAGAAAACAAAATGCTGTTTAGGTGCTCAAGGCAGAGCTGAGTGCTTTCTCTGGACTCCAGGCAGTCACCCTGAACGGCTCCGGCTCTTGCCTGATGGTCTATGCACCAAGGGCGGCTGAGCAGAGAATGCCAAACGCTCTGGGAGCTGACAACAGAGTACCTGTCCTCCAGCCGTGTGGTTAGGCTATGGGAAACCCCGGTTAAGGACGCTGTGCATTTGAAGTATCTACAACTAAAAAGGGGAGAAGAGATTGAGGGACCAAGACCCCCAGAGACCCTATGGAAACATTTGTTTTTAACTTTTAGGAAAATAAATCAGTCAATAATAAAATCCAGTGTAAGACTATCAATGACACTTTGCAACCAATAATAATGGATATGTGGGAAGTTTTCATGGTATCATTCCTTCTTTATGGACACTCCTTCATTGGGCGGTGTGACAGATGATATGCACGCGCAGAAGCATTTTTAATAGCAGAAAAAATCATAACAAATATTAAAGTGAATAAAGAAAAGAAAGAATTACAGCACAAGCACAAAAGCTGTACACAGAGAATGAGGTCCCAAAGCGTTTTTATTTCCAAGAGTGGCTCTCCTCAACCTAATGCTCGAGACTTTCTTGCTCTTTTGAGATGAGGGTTGTTTATAGAGCTGTTTGTTTGCTTTTTTTTTGTTTGTTTTGTTTTTTGCATAACTGGGACTCAAACTCACAGTCTCCTTGGGTGCCAGTCAAGCCCCAGACCCCTGAGCCACATCCCCAACCCTTTCTTGCTCTTTTACTTTAAAGATTAGTTGCTAAATCCTTTCTTATGTACCCTGGAAACACTGCCCCAGAACCTGGCAGCACCTGCTATGTGGCCTGCTGGGAACACAGAAAGAGAGTTATGAGTTTCTTTCTCTTGCTGCTGTTCTCTCTGTTGTTCCATTTTACCCACCATTTCTATTTCTAACCCGTGATCTTTCTTTCTCTAATTGTTCCCAGTGAGACCAAGCCATATACTAGAAATGAAATTCTTATTTTTTTCCCCAGTCTATACTGAAGTCCTACATGCTGAGATTCTAACAAGGGAAACTTGGATTCTTTTTTTGAAAAGATAAATACTTACTATTTTACTTGCTCATGGATAACCCCCAGGAAATCCTTTGGGAGCTCTATGTATATGCTGGTATTTTAAGTTTCACATGCGGTTCTTCTGTCCTTAAGAAGATTCAAAAAATATTTAACCCTCTGATGAGAACTCCTGACAGATGCTAAAAAAAAAAAGAAAGAAAGAAAAAAACAAAAAACTAAAGCTATTAATAAGTAATACATAATACTAACGCACTTTGCTGCTGTCCCTGACGCTCTTCTCAATTATTTACCAGATCAAAATGTTGAACTTGAGCTTAGGTAAATCTCTTGAGTAGAGAAATGATTGTCACTATTTTTTAATGTCATAAAATTCTGAGGTATAATAAATGACACCAGGGAGAGGTTTGACCCTCATTAGAGTTTGGCAAAATTTCTCCTTGAAAACCTTCAAAGCAGGACTGATTGCCAGGTGTGCCCAGTAGCTGGTGAGTGAAAACACCTAACCCTGGTGCCAAAATGGGGAAATCTGACTTTTCTGAATATTTTTAGTGCCCAGCATGGGTGCCAGGCTGCACAGATATGGCATGAATATTGATAAAATAAACACATGCAACTTTTCCCTGAATTCTCCAGGCATTAAAGACCTGAGGCTTTATTAAACCAAACAAAAATGTAGACTTACAAGAGCTTTTACAAAGCCTTCCTGCAATCATGCTGCCCCTTCCCTCCCCACCTTCAGGGTTGGCATTTTACTTTGATTTTATGTTCAGAAAGTTTGTGACTACCTGTGACATTAGCATTAAAAGTCTGCTTCTTAGAATCACTCAATGGGATGACAATGTTTTTGGCTTTAATGTGCTACTAATAGAGCATGAATGCAAAGGCCATAGTTTTAAATAGACTGGGTACTTGTTCCTGTTTTCATTCTCGTGAGTGTTTTCCCCTGCTCATCCACAGGATATGCGTGAGGGGAAGGACGCTAGGCGTGGGAGTGCGTGATAACAGCCACACCGTACTTGTTGTGGTTCTCATAGCATCGCTGGGGAGAGGCGACTTTATTAGTGCCATTTAGATTCTTCTTATTTTTGCCCAGAGTTTCTTCAGACTCACTGACCTCTTCCCTTCCTCAGCCACTGGGGTAGCTGGAATTACAGGCCTGCATCACCATACCCACCTATATGTCCTGTTTCAAAAGCGAATGAAGTGGGATGTGTAGCTCCGTGGTAGCATGAGGCCCGAGGTTTGATCAAGGCTTTAGGTTTAATCTCCAGTACTGCAAAAAATGAAGTGGAGGCTGACGTTCAAAGGCAAGCGCTAGGCTGCTGTAACACCTTACTGACAATTCAGTGGTTTAAAAACAACACCAGTTATTCTCTTAAAGCTCTGGAAGCCCACAGTCTAAAGCAGATCTTACTTGGCTAAAATCAGGGTGTCATCAGAGCTGCATTTATTCTGGAGACTTAAGGGGAGAAGCTGTCTCCTTGTTCTTTTCCCCTTTGCTAACCTCTGGAGGCCACTCGCAGTCCTTGACCTGTGGCCCCTTCCTTTACCTTCAAAGCCAACAGTGTTATCATCTTCAAATAACTTTTTGACTTTGACATTTTGCCTCCTCCTTCCATTCAATTAAGGATCCTTGTAGTCATGTTGAGCCCACCTAGATAATCCACAATACTCTATCTCTAATTCATCAATGTAATTATATTTTCAAAGTCCTTTTTGCCATATAAGGTGATATAGTCATGGGCTCTAAGGATGAGGGCCACATGTGATCAGGAATTCATACAGTGCCCTAACCTACGCAGCTGCCCTCAAGTTTCTAACCTTCTGTATACACAAGGCTTGGCTTTGTGTGCCTTCTCTGGGTGCTTCTTTCTTTGATGTTACTCAATTTTAAAAAGACCTAATTATTGTGGACAAACTGGGTTGATAGATGTTCAACCTCAATGTAGATTAACGGCAAAGAAACCACAGTAAGGCAATGAGAAAGGAGGCAGCACCTTAGTTATAAAGGCCCATAAGTCTCAGGTAGGGGGTGTTTAAACTTGCTACCCAGGGACCTGTTAAATGAACTTACAAAGTGTCCTTTTGCCTTTTAGGTTTATGGGAAGAAGTACATCGTGAAGAATTATTTCTACTATTACTTGTTCAGATTTTCTGCCACTTTGGGTCAAGAAGCTTTCTACATCACATTTCTTCCATTCACTCACTGGAATATTGATCCTTATTTATCCAGAAGACTGGTCTTAATATGGGTGGTAAGTATTATTGGGATTTACTAACAACTGCTGTACCCAAGTACTTTGCGTAATATTCTTTGTGTTTCTTTGTTTACTTTAAAATCACAGAGTACAAAGCCAGGCATGGTGGTGCACATCTGTAATCCCAGCACTTGGGAGGCAGAGGCAAGAGGATCACTTCCAGTTGAAGGCCAGCCTGGGTTACATAGTGAGACTCTGTCTCATAAAACAAAACAAACAAACAAACCAAAAAAACCAAAAGCACATAGAGTACAATTGTCTCCTAATTTACTTTGGAAAAAGTAAATACAAATGTAACTCATTTGGTCTGCAAAAATCAATCCAGCCTGTAATTCACATGCTGTGATAGACATGTCCCCTTAGGTAAATGAAACTAGGAGAAGGAAAAAAGATGAGCAGAAAACGAAGGACCCATCTAAGAATCCACACGGAAGTATAAAATACATCTCACCAAGAGGCCATTTTAACAAAATTTGATCAAAACCTAAAACTCCAAGCAGCAGCAAGCAACTACTCTTTTACACATTAGAGTGATGGAAACCTAGGAGGCAGGTTGCCTGCCTAGAACAGCTTCCAGTGTGGGAAGGGCGGCTGATGTATGCAGAACCCAGTGTCAAGTCCAGACACGCAGGTGGAGCCCTGCCTATTTTCCACGGTACCCTATCACTTCACGTTTGGGCTGTGAGCTTTGAATTTTTGTTTATCTGGGAAACAGTGTATGCATCTGCGAGGCAAAACAGCATACAGCAAGTACAAGAGAAAAATACTACGTGTTTAAACAAAGGTATTATCACAGTAAAAGGCTCAAGGTCTGTACTCCCCCTAGCTTCAAACACATGTATCCATTCGATCTTGGCACATTCTGAAGCAATTCAGGAAGTTCTTTTGGGTACTGTTATGGTTTATACATTGTGTCAACTTGAGAAGTCTGGAAGCTTAATTAAGTAAGGCAGCAGCTCTACATCCTGGGGTGTAGAGCACAAGCAGTTACCTGGTCATTGTGTCAATTTGAGAAGGTGGGAAGTTTAACTGAGAGACTCAGCAGGGAGCCAGGGGTCTTACTTTGTAAACATCCTCATCCTGTGCAAAGGGAGGCAAGGGGATTTGTGAATGCTACACCCACCCTGGGGAGGGGGGGGTCCTGTGTTACAATATAACGGAGGAGAAGAGGCTTGCTCTTGCCCTTTTTACTCTGGCTTTTTTTGTTTGTTTTCTTGCGGCACCGGGGATTGAACTCACAACCTGGCGCCTGCCAGACAGGCACTTAAGTCACTGAGCCAAAATCCCAACCCTGGTTTTTTTGAGGCAGGGTCGCACTATGTAGCTCAAGCCGACCTTGCACTTGTGTTGTAGCCTAAGCTGGCCTCGAACTCACAACGCTCCTCCTACCTCAGCCTCCCGAGTGCTGGGATTAAAGGCGTGCGCCACCATGCCCGGCTACTCTGGCTGCTTTTGCTCAGCTGCTGCCTTGAAGAGTTGCCCCTGTGCCGTGCCACCCTATCTTGGAGCCAGCTGATTATGGACTGAAACCTCGGAAAGCTGTAAGCTAAATAAACCTTTCTTTCCCTAATTTGGGTGCCAGGTATTTTGTCTCAGCAACGAGTGAAAAGTAACCAAGACAGGTACTTTAGTTGTACCGTTGTGGCTGCTTTGATGGCCTTAATCAGCCTAAAATGTTTACCTTTCCTGGCCATTTTAACCTTGCGAAAGAACCAGAAGTTGCAGGATGCTAGATCCGGTGAATAAGGTCGAGGAAGACCCACGCTAACGTTTGAAGAGCTTGCCTGGCTGCTACATGGTGTTCAGCAGT
Source organism: Dasyprocta punctata (assembly GCA_004363535.1). Lineage (NCBI taxonomy): Eukaryota > Metazoa > Chordata > Mammalia > Rodentia > Dasyproctidae > Dasyprocta > Dasyprocta punctata. Next base: position 1,316 of record RJWM01045315.1, on the reverse strand, counting down.
GGCATCCGTAGCATTTTTCAATCAGGCCTCCTGAAGACACTCATGGAGGAGGACTTCCAGAACTCCTTCAGAAAGTGGCAAGAACAAATAGGATACGTGTCTTCGAAGTAAGGGGCAACATTTTGAGGGGAATTAATGGCAGTGTGGCTTTTACTACAAAAAACTTTTAAACATTTAACATTCACCCTTTTTTTGATCAACCCTTGTATGTGGGCTCCGGTGCCAGACAGGCCTTCCATCACGAGGACACCCCAGCAGCTCTGTGTGCCCTGGCCTTGAGCCTTAGCTCCCTGTCGGCATGGAGGGGTTAGTCATTCGCGTCCCCAGAATCTCCAGAAGTACCAAGTGTGTGGAGGCGTTGGGGGGATGCACAGGACCTATGTGAGCAGGGTGACACCGTGACCGTCTGTCCGTGCAGGCCGAGGCGGCAGAGACCAGCCAGTTAGCTGGGAGAGAAAGGTTTGCAGGCAGCGCTAAAAAAAACAAGTTCATTAAGGCTCGGTTGGAGGTGGAGGAAAGGCCATGCGAATTTTGGCAAGTGAGTTCCCACTCTTGGCGTTTTTCTCCTTTATACAAAAGTGGACTTGATTGCCATGAATTCCCGTTCCCAGGGCGGGGGAGAGAAAAGCAAACGCTGCCTCCCCGGGTGGGGTAGGGGGCGTCGAGGCGAACCACGCACTGGCGGCCACCTGGGGGCACTGCGGGGCAGCGGCCTCTGCGTCCACCTGCGGCTGCCGGGAGGGGAACCGGCCCAGAGTTGTCGGATCGTTTGTTTGTTTTTTCCCACGAAATCTTCTAGTTTTGCAAGGCCGGCTTCCAGTTTTTCAGGGTCGGTTTCTCTGTCCGCCGAACGAGGAATCCGCGCAGTGCAAACCCACGCGGAGCCGGGGTTAGGAGCCACGCGTGTTTCCCTCGCCTTCCTTCTGTCTCTTACCGTTTCCGCTCTTCAACTGCAAGCCGCCTTTTGCTGGCCCTGGCCCTGGGTCCTGCCCAGCCTTCTCCCGAAGTCTAGCTTTTGTCTGAAACTCTGACTGGAGAACCTGCAAGCGCACGTGCTGCTCACAGATCATAAAGGGAATGCTGGTCCGAGCGCCCCTGTGGCCTTTGGAAGCCCCTTCGGGTTTGCTAGGGCAGCTGCGTGTGGGGAGCGGGAGGGGGAGGAAAGGGGAGGGGGAGAAGAGGGCAAGGAAGGGGCGGGGAAGGGTATGAGGAGGTCTCCTCCTCTGCTGAAAATCTGAAAACCCAGGAAAGATCCGTGGCTTGAGTTGCACTTATTTCCGAATATATACAAGATAGTATACGTATAGTATGTCTAG